>PVLD010002086.1:0-60730 GCA_004027595.1 Dinomys branickii
CCTAACTGCCTTTCCCCTCCTGCCCCCCCCCCCTTTTCAGGAGACAAGAATGAAAATGAGCCGTGAATGGATTGAGCCCCCCGCCCCCCATTGCAATTTAATAATAAATGCGCCCGCGCGTGCCATGTGCTCGCCTCCCTTTTCCTGAAGGAATAGAACCTGGGTGGAGGCAGGGAGAAGCCCAGCAGAGACACATCTGGGTATAAACTCTGCCTCCCGCTGAAGAGGCCCTGGAATGGAAACAGAGCCTTTGGCATAAGAGCTTTTCTTTTAGCAGGTACGCCTAGTTAGATGTCTGTTTCTTGTCAAGGGTCCAGGGTGAATGTCTGGGAGACTGTAACCCTCAGATTTTACTTTTTATTCTGCTTAATTTTATTTTTTGAGGTAGGGTCTCGCTGTGTAGTTCAGGCTGGCCTTGAATTCACTTTGTAGCCCAGGCTGGCCTCGAACTCGTGATCTTCCTTCTCCGGCCTGCCAAGGGCTGAGATTACAGGTGTGTGCCATCATGCCCAGTTTATCTTCAGATTTTAGAATATGTTTATGTTATCCCTTAGCCAACTACCCCTGAGGAGTTTGGGTGAAATCACTGAAGCTAAGGTACTGCCTGGTTTTAAAAGTCTTGGCCACTAAAGGACCATGAGTCCAAGTTGAGACTTTGTCTCAAAAAACAAACAAACAAACAATAAATGCTGTGCCATCCCTGGAACTGGTGTGTTGAACTGTTGTCAGAATTCCTCCCTTTGGCGTGGTCTCGGATGAATGTGTCAGAGCTTTCCAGGGCCACCTGAGCTCCAGAGGCGCTGATGTCAGCAGTGGTTGGGCGCCTTCTCAGCACCTGGGCTTGGCGTGGTCACCAGGCAGAAAGATGTTGCCGATACCGCAGATGTTGCGAAAGCTTACCACAGCGAGAAGACCTCCTCCCTCCTCCGCACCCCCAGTCCCAGGAATTACTTTATGAGAGTTTGAGGGGCAAAAGAAAGGTGCCTACTTACATTGTATAAGCAGCATTTATCACAGGAGAGGAAATTAAATCGTCTCCCACCGCCCTTCAACCAAAATCTACCTTTTCTTGAGTGTGTATTTTTACCAGCAGAAATCATAGTGTAGACAAAGCATTTTTGTTATGCGCTTTCATTTTTTATTGGGATGTTTTTCCATGTTCCTACGGTTTTTTAATTATAGTTTTAATGACTACATTCTGATGCATCATGATACTTTATGCCCCATTGTTGAATATTGAAGTTGTTTTCAATACTGCATTGTTACAAAGAATGCTATAATACACATTTATGCAGATAGGTTTTTTTCTGTCTTTGTATTGCCTTTGAGTAGCAAGTAAAAGCATTGGGTCAGAGAGAATGAACATTTCTGTTGCTTTTGAGACACAAAGCCCTCTTCATAATTAAAAGTATAATATCCACTTGCATTCAGAACCAGGCCTGTTTTAAACCATTATCTTGCTGATAGGAGTTGTATCTTAAATATTTTGCTACTTTAATAAGAACAATTATGATGCCTTGGTTTTCATTTATACTTTGATATCAAGATGAACCTTTCCCCCAATTTCATTAATTTTGTAGCTTCTTCTATGAATTTTCTGTTTATATTCTTTGCACCTCTGCTGTAGGTTTGGCATCTTTCTTACAAATTTATACAGAAAATGAATCCCTCTCCAGTCTGTCCACTAAATGAATGCTTTCCACTTAAACAGTAATCTTTAAAGTTCTGCAAGTATCAATTAAAATGTATTATGTTGCACACATGCCTTATAAAAAATTACAAAATTTTATAGTGCTTATCATGTTTGATAATTCTAAGCACCTTACCCTTACCTCTGTGAAATTTCTACTACTTTAGTCCAGTTTTAGAGATGCATAAACAAAGACAAAAAAGATCAAGAAACTTGTCTAAGCGCACCTTGTAGGTAAGCCAGGGCTCAGCACCAGGCATCCTGGCTCCTAAATCTGCTCTGTGGCCTCACGTTTGGTGTCTTATTGGAACTGGGGAAAGAAGGCAGCAGGCAGATGGATGGTGCCTGAGAGACGCACACCCAAGCCCGTAGGTGCCTGAGACCTGGAGCGTCGTGGCTCTCTCAATGCATTCAGTGCGTTGCTCAGAAGTAGTTGAACTAATGTACAAAAAAAAAAAAAAAAAAAGAGAAATCAACTCAGTAGCAGCACATCACTGTAGCTTTTGGACTTGTGTCCAAGGGTTGTTTGACGGTATGTGTATTTCTGCTGCGTTTTCACAGCTGTGTCTCCCAGCTGTGGCTTCTCTAAGGCGTGGGCTCAGTGCTGACCTGCTGTCCTGCCATCTCTCCCGTGGGTTCCTGCTGTTAAAACTCAACCCCCACTTGTGGCCTGACAGGTTTTATTTTGACCAGTGGTTCTTAGATCATAAGCTCTGTTTCATTTGTTATGGTGAGTTTAATGAATTTAATTCTGGGGGCGTTTAAATGTTGAGAAATGGGTTTTCACAATTTTGGATGCCAGAGTATTATTTGCTCTGTTGGATAAGGAAATAGATAGAGGGACAGGCAGGCAGGATGATTTTATTAGTAGGGCTTTATTGATTTAAAGAGATAGGCAGATAGCCAGACAGAGATAAAGATATATAAACAGTTGGATTCTGATGCTAAGCAAGGAAATCCACAGAGGACTGTTGACCCACTAAGCCACCCATGTCCATCAGTTTGTAGATCTGTCTTTATGTAGGAAGGTGGGTTGTATGAGCTGCTGAAATGACAAGCATGAAAACACAAGCAAAAATCACTCTGTGCCCTGTTAATTCTATTTCTGTCAATACCTTGTGCAATCTGAATGGACCAAGGTGAATTTATGCATTTTAAGTTTTGGCCTTTTCGTGTCTCCAGCATGGCAAGAATAGTCCATCTCCGTGTTGTCAGCTTGTGGTTTCTGCTTAGGTGAGCTCTCTAAATCCATGCTATTTTCATTTACCATTCTGTGTAAAATGTGAGCTGTAAAATGATGGGAGATGCTTGGCTCTCTTTAAGAGAAGAGAAGGACCATGAGTGAACACGGAGAATAAAATAAACATGCTTTGGTTGCCTGAAAGAGAATTTCAAATCAACCTGAGCAAACTGCTGAAAGACAGTTCGATCTAAGAGTTTCCCAGCTGGCACACCACCTGCCGTGAGGAATCCAGGCTCTGGAGAGAACAATCAAGGGCTGACTTTGCTGCCTAGCCTATTTCAGGATTCTAAGGAACTAACTGACTAGTCTTACACAGTTCAGCCATCCCAGAGAACTGCGCTGGTTGTGTGTTATCAAAGGCAGCTTCCTTCATAAAGTTGTATCTTCACTGATACTGCAGCTCAGGTCTGAGAGGGAGCCCCACCTTTTCCAACAGAATTTCCTTCCCTGGTTAGTGAACTTCCTGGAAGGGGGGCACAGGGCAGTTTGCTGGAAGGGCACCAGCGTTTGCAAGAGATCGAAGCCCTTGTAGACCTACTTGTGGCAGCTGGGTGGAAGGAGATCAGTCCTGTGCTCTGCCAGTGGGGCCAAGGCTGGGTTTCATGCTGACCTGTGTCCTTACCTATGTTCTTTCCTGGCTGATTTTGCCAGTACACAAACTGCATGCTCTGGGAGCTAAGTGATCTAATTCAGATAATGTCACTTCCTTTAGTGTGACGGATGAGGAACATCCATTGCCCTTCACTCAGGCTTTTAAGCCTGCCTGTTTTGGAGTTGCACCTCTCTGCTCACTGGGCCACAAGCACCCCAGGCTCATGCTGGCCTCCTTGCTTCAACCAGTAACAACTGCCCCCATCTGTCCACTTTGCTCTCTGTAGCTCATGCTGCAGGGCAAAGTATAGATACTGCTTCTTCCAGGAAGCCTACCCTGATCTGCCAAGTCTGCTACATCCCACTTAGGGACCATCATGGCATCTTGAACGTTCCTATCACAGGGCTTACAACACTACCTAGAGGCTGGGGATGTGAATCCGCTTTGGAGTACTTGCTCAGCATGCTGAAGACACTGGCTTCAGTGTCCAGCGCTGGAAACAAACACCCTCCTCCCACATAAAAGCAGTGCCCTTTTGTGCTTCCTGTACAATTCTTATACAGGAAATATGTTCTATTCATGGTTGTATTACTAAGGCTTTGTATAGTGAACACTCTGCTCTGTGTATACCTGTTGAAAAACAAAGTCATAAATGCCCGCCTTCGGAGCCTGGCTGGTTGATGGATTCTGAATGCTTGCCTTGACTTGGTTTCATGGGTTGTGATAGGGCTTATTCCTGAAGAGGGGAGAGAAGGATGGGTCCTTGGGGAGACCCTGCAGAAGACCGCCTTCTCTTAGGAGTCCACTCTTGCCCGGCTACTTAAAGAGAAGCACACTTGAAGAAAATATGGGCCCTAAAATCATGTGACTCACCCGGTGATGATTTCAGAGCCGGAGAGTGTTCTAGGAAAAGCCAGGACTTTTTTCCTCACAGAGCTCCAAAGCACAATAATTGTCTCTTGCCTTTTCTAGCACTGGAAGACCCAAGGCAGCGAGGAATACGAAGCAGAAGGTATGAGCTGCGCGCATGTGGGAGGGCTGTTACTGGTGGAGCACTCTCCACCACCTGCCTTCCTGTGTCCTGCTCGGGAATTCACTTGAAGAACAACAGCCTCAGAAAATCATTCCCCATGGGTAGCTCATAGTTCTAAAAATCCTAGCTTTTAATGGCATCCAAAAGATGGTAAATAAGATGTAGAATTCCACTTACAGGCTAATTACTCTCTGGGCAGACTTTCCAATTAATTTGCCAATGAACAGCACTAACCTAAATAGTAGCCTATTAAAACATGTCCCTGGCAAGTTTCAAATGTATTTGAGAAGTGTCAGAATGTGTGGTTCTCTGGCCACCAGGGGCCGCTGACGTTCAGCTGACAGGGTCTGAAGAGCTTGCTTCATTGCCTACCTAGGATTTACAGGCTGAAGTGTAATTACAGCGTGTTCTCTCCTCTCTCCAGCCTGGACAGACACAGCGGTGATCGGGCTTAATTTCTGTCAGTAAATAACAGGGATGGTACTAAGCACACATCTCAAGTCTCCCAGCTCTTCCAGGCACACAAATTGTGCCAGCAGTTATCTCCTGTTAAAGCGATTGCTCTGCAGCTCAGTCAGTGGACAATTTTGAAGTGTGAACTTTTAATCGAGAATGAATAGTCTTGATGTTTAAAGAAGTAGTTTGACCCTTGTCTTCCGCTGCACCTTATGTTTCAGATAGAGAGTTAGGAACTGGCAGTTTGCAATTCTTTGTTCTTTCACGTTGGATTCTATAGATCAGAATATGTATGGAAGGATTTTAAGAACAGGCACATCTTGAGACATTCAGTATGAAGTTATTTCCTTCTTAATAAATGATGTGCTAGAACTTACATTAGAAAGTGTAGATAAACCAGTCCAGAAGCCAGAGTTGAGGGAGGGCTTAAAAGGTTTGGGGATGGCTCTCAGCCACCCTTCTTATAAGATCACAGGACAGACTGACTCCAGACATTCTCCACTGGGGTAAAAGAGATCTCAGACTGCATGGTTTTGCACAGGAGATATTTCTTACTGAGGGAAAGTGCATGCTGGCCGTAGCTCGGAATGGTCCTATTACACTGGAAGTTCAGGAAGAAGTAAAAAGGGATGAACATATATAGTCTTTTTCTTAAAACATTTCTTTTCAAAGAATACACTGTTCTTTGTAAATAGACACTTGTTTATAATTCATTTGGAGAGAACATAAAAGTAGTGATTAACATGTATGCTGAATGTTGACATTTTTAAAATCTATTACAGTAAAAGGCACATTGCCATGAACCCTCACTTTGAGTACACATCCCAGTTTTTGCCAGTTTCCAGAGCAATTCTAGAAGTCCTCTTTTGTGTCTTTGTGAGTTGTGATCAGAACTACAGTGAATGCTGCTGCCAAGTGCCACTCTGTGGAAAGGCAGCTTGTAAAAATGTTACCGTGTGTCCTCGTCTACATTGTTGACTGGATCTGGCACTGGGAGACTTCTGACTCCTCCCCAAAGTCAGAATGACCGTGAAAGCTAAACATCTTGATTCAGTACATCAAGGCATGACACTACAATTAAAGAATCTCATGAAAGAGGACTTTCAGAGCTGCTCCAGAAAGTGGCAAGGACAATGGGATAAGTGTGTTCAAATCCAGAGTGAGGAGCGTGGGTTAATGGCAATGTGCTTTTTACTGCAACTAAAAAAAAAATTGCTGTATCTTTTGATCACACCTTATATATGATTTCATTTCAGGTCAGTTAAGGTTTTGGAACCCAGATGACTTGAATGCCTCGCAGAGTGGGACCTCCCCTCCCCAAGACTGGATAGAAGAGAAACTGCAAGAGGTTTGTGAAGATCTGGGGATCACGCGTGATGGTCACCTGAATCGGAAGAAGCTGGTCTCCATATGTGAGCAGTACGGCTTGCAGAATGTGGATGGAGAGGTGAGCTTCACCGTATGTGCTGGCTCAGGGGTAATGGTGACAGGAAAAGCTGAGCTGGCCACAGGCTGGAAACGACCATGTCCTGGCTTCCTGCGCCTCATGAGAGAGGTCATTTTCTCCTCAGAGGCCCTTCTCAAAGATTTGGTGTTTGAGAAACTTGTGTTATACAATAGCAGAGCTGACAGTAGCTGACATTGGGTGCCCACCATGTGTGAAGCTGTTATCCATGAGACCACTGGCCGCCAGTGTAGTGCAGCCCCTGTATCACATGTGTCCTTAGAGGTGTCAGCTAGAGCAAACTGGGGGGCATGTGGAGGAAGGTCTGCACAGGAGTCCTGCAGATTTGAAGAGGGCAGGAGGTGAGTGTGAAGGCCAGGTGGGTAAGTTTAGGTTTTCAGGAAGAAGATCTCAGTGTCTTCCCTGTGTGCTGACGCAAACTGAGCAATACGTGGGCAAGCTAACTTGCTATGCCTGACCTCAGCTGCCCTCGGATATAGGTGTGAGGACAGCTTGGATCAGAGCAGCCCGGTGCCATGACCATGTCCTGGTCTCAAGGAAATGGAGAAGGGTAGGGTGGTTGTTTTGGAAAGATAAAGGAAAAACCTTGAAGGTGCATCTAACAGAGTCTTACTTGGTGTAATGCTTGAGCTTTGTTTTTTCTGGGAAAAAATAATTAAGAGGAGACCCACAGGACCAAGTGCACAAATAGCTGTGAAACATAAGAATATACTTAATTCCAAGATATGTCTTTCAAAAAGGTAAAAATAAAGATGAGAGAGAGTTAGAGGTTAGGGCTGCTGTTGTAGCTTCAGAATCTCTGATTATAATGCTATTTGAAACCACGCTGTGTTCTTGCTCAGGGGATAAGTGGTATTATTTTCCTAACCAAGAAAGAGATTTTCATCAAAAAGCTTCCAAGTAGCCCAGCTTGCAGAAGATTTTCCCCTTCCCTTTATGTATGTGGCCATTATCCATCATTTGAGCGTCATTTTAATGGCTCAGGGGTGGCTTATTTTTCAGTGATGGCTGAGCTAAATCCATCTTAAACTAACTCCTTCCTCCTAATTTCTAAAGCAGAGTAGTACACAGGCCTTGGTTGTTTTTGCCAAGAAATATTGCACAAACTCGGATTATTTATCTAGAAACAATTCTCGGGGTAAACACCAGCCACTCACAGGGAGCTGCCTTTTCGTCTGAGTCAGTGCCCTCCAAAGCCAGGACAAGGTGTGCCCTGTTTGGTTTTTGCCTCTGGTCCGAGGATGAATACATTGCTAGTTATTGAACATGGCTTTTACAGTGTATGGGTTTTTTTTTTCCTCCTAAAGAAAAATTGTGGGTTTCTGTGGTATTTTTTTATTACTAACTGGAAACTACTGAGGGGGCGGAGTTCAAGATGATGTTTCTAACAGGCAGCTTGGAATCCCGGAATTTTCCAACTGTAAGCAACGAGCTTGAGTCACCCCTCACTGTACAGATAGGAGGAGGAGTGGGGCCATTCTTCTCCACTCTGCCGTCAGGAAAACTCTACTCAGTAACGTAAAAAAATTGTTTGATTAGTACTTGTTTGCAGTAAGCACTGGTCACATTCATCTGAGAGACAGGTACAAGTACTGAACATGTCTTAATTCTTTGTAGTCCTCTTTTCCTTTACTGCATTCCTGTATCACCTTCCCATTTGCAAAAGTTCTAGCTCCCTATTTCCCATTGTCTTACATTTTGCTTTTTAAAAATTATCTGTGCTTTGAGTTTCTCATGTAAGAGAAGTTATGAGATATTTACGCTGTGTGTCTGATTTATTTCTCTTAACATTATGGCCTCATGGCCTCATATGTGCCTCTGTTTTCCTACAAATGACTCATTTATCCTTCTTGATGGCAGAGTAGTATTCCATTGTGCATAACTACCACATTTTCTTTACCCATGCACCTGTTGATGGGCGTATAGGCTGCTTCCAAGCTCGAGCTCCCGTGAGTTGTGCTGCTATAAACACGGGTATGTGTGTATCTATGGCTGTACCAGTGCTCTGCTTCCCTGAAGTGAGGACGGCCATAGGACAGGAATGGCACACTGGTGCCCTCGGTGCCGCATCTACCCCCAAGATGATTGTATTTAGTCGGTTTGGTGTTTCTAAAACTGAGCTTTCTGGTACCTGTTTTAGAATTAGGAGATTTTCTAAAAATCCAAGGATCTGGCGCCATTTTGCAGACAGACAGAGACAGCTGGCCCCTTTGGGAAGGGCCAGCAGCTGAGGGTGAAGCTGGATGGTCTTTACCACTTTCAAACGTCCTCAGGCCATCCTGCCTCGTTCATTCCTGGGGCTCTGTGAGTCCCTGGGTTTGTGATTCCCTATCCTGGTGTGTTGTTTCCTAACTACACATCGGGAAATTGGCCATCCACAGACCTGGCCAGTGTGTCGTGGGGAAGAAGAGTCTCCTCCCAATTCTAGATGCAGCTGCCCATTCAGTCTGTGTTCTTTTCTGTCCATCTCTCTGCTGAATTCACACCCTTCAGCCACCACCTCATTGCCCACCCCCAATTAAGAATAACTGGGGGGACTCACATTCTCCTCCAGTGTAAGAGGGTCGGGTGGTGGGTGTTTCCTGTGGCCTGGAAGTTGCACTGATTTGCTCAAGGTCACAAGGCCAAATAGCATAGGTCAGAGAAGTGAAATGTACCCTGTGAACTTCCGTCAGTGCCCCAGGCTTTCTTGGTAATGTTTGGTTTAGGGTGCTGGCGGCCTCCTCCCCTAGGAAGGTGCTCTTTTGGTTGATGAGAATGAGGCAGAAACGCAAAGAGATCTTGGCCGCTTCGGCCTCTCGTCCCATATTCCTATCCTTTGATTTGATCACGGGATTCTCTGCTTGAAATTATTGCATCTTCTAGAGAGTTCCACCATTTCCAATGGTTAACCAGTCTGCTCTACAATGGAGACAAATGTTTCCTCTTGGGTGTGAATTGGCCAAAAAAAAAAAAAAAAAAAATTTGAGATAAGCAGAATGTGTTGAGCATTTACATAATGAGTGAAATCAATTTTGAGATAGGAACCCTAGAGTAGTCCAGCTTGAAGAAGTGAGTATGAAAGATTAGAGGACGAGTTGACAGATAATGTAGGCCTGGGTTAGAGTGAACCCAGGTATGCTAGGGTGAATCCAGTAAGCAGCAAGACTGAATCTGTTGCATACTCTGTCTTCTTCCTGTTCGGTGGCCTGGACTTTGCCTTGAGGGCTTGTTAGAAAAGCAGAATCTCAGGCCCCTCCTTAGCCCTCCTATGTAAAAATCCGCATTTTTACAAGATCTCCAAGCAGTTTCCTTTCTGTTCATGGTAGGCACATTCCTACAGAACAAATTCGCTTCCCAAAATGAAGGGTAGATGACTGCCAATAGGAAGCCTCTGCCTTTCCTCCTTGTCTTTTGACTTCAGTGATTCATGCTGCTTGCTGTGCATTCCTCTTCCCGTTCCTTGGTGGTACTAGGAAACAAATCATTTCCCAGACAAGCCTCCACACAGGGCTATGGTCCAGTCTCCCCTTCCCCTACTATATGAGAACTAGTTTTGTTTTGTTTTGTTTTTTGAGATAAGGTCTTGCTATACAACTCAGGCTGGACTTGAACTCACTATGTAGCTCAGCTGGCTTCACACTCATGGCAATCCTCCTGCCTCAGCCTCCTGAATGTTGGGACTACAGGTGTGCACCTACATCCAGTTGAAGAACTACTTCTAAACTCCAAGTGTAGGTTTCTGACCCTTTCTCTTAGGTCACTGCGGTCTTTCCCAGAACAGATTCTTCTAGGCTACCAATTTCAAAACTTCAGTATAAGTCAAAGATCATGTAGAATCACCACAGTTTAAAGGCACAATGAACGTCCAGCTAATTTCTATTGTTATCATACTGGGAAACTAAGTCTTTATTTTTAAATAGTACCTTTTTTTTAATATGAAAGAATAAAATATAACAACTTTAAAGATCAGCTGTTCTAGGAGTGGGAGTAAAAAAAAAAATTGCTAAATTGCATAAGATTATGGAGATGTTGAAGGTAGACCTTTATTTAGTCTGTGTAAGAAGGTAGATCATGCTAGGGATATAGCTCAGCAGCACAGGGCCTGCCTGGCAAGCACAAGATTCCCAGTACAAAAAAAAAGATAGATCATTACTGGAAGGAAATAAGTTTAGTGAACTTAGAACAAAGAGGCATAACTATATTTCTGGGGTCTTGATCAACAGTGGGGCTGATTTCTATAGGTCAGAAGTATAGTTTGGGTCTTGGGCTATTTTTAGAGAAGATTTACAACGTGTGATTACTCTTCTCCAGATGCTTGAGGAAGTATTTCATAATCTTGATCCTGATGGAACCATGAGTGTAGAGGATTTTTTCAATGGTCTGTTTAAAAATGGAAAAGCGCTTACAACATCAGCATCCACGCCTTATAGACAACTGAAAAGGCACCTCTCCATGCAGGTACGTGAGCAGAGAGCATTTTCCTTGTGAGAAGAAGACCCCATTTAATAATTTCTAATGAATTAATCTGTTGTCTGAAGCAACAGACTGAGGAGATGGTATAACACACAGGAGAACAAGAAAGACTCAACTATTAGGAAGGAAAAGTTGCGTTTGAAAATGACAATAAATTACAGACTAGAAAGGCTGTTGATTATGCCATTTAATGTCAGCTCAGGGTGTTAAGCAGAGATACAGCTGGCCTATGACAAATAGCTCTGTCTCAGGATAATTGTTTTTAATAATCTTTTTAGTCTTGACTTCCTGGGAAACAAGAATCAAAAGCAGTGTATTGAGTCCTTCCACCCCCAGTAGTATAAGTTACATTCTGTTTCCTATGTTCAGAAATAGCCAGTTTTAGTCTTTGCCAGCATCTAGTTGAAATGCCCAGAGTCTCCTGAGTTTGCTCAGTTCTTTCTTCCAGTCATTTGATGAAAGTGGACGTCGTACAACAACGCCATCAGTGATGACGAGCACCATTGGCTTCCGGGTCTTCTCCTGCCTAGATGATGGGATGGGCCAGGCATCTGTGGAGAGAATACTTGACACTTGGCAGGAGGAGGGCATTGAGAACAGCCAGGAGATCCTAAAGGTGTGGCACTTTAAATGGGGCAAAAGATAGCAAATCAGAGAAGGGTTGAAATTTTCCATTTTTTTTTAAACTCTTACAATTTGATTTAATTTCTCCTTGATAGTTATTCTGTTCACAAGATCTCAGAGATAAGAGGTAACTATTCCTACCTTCTTTAACCAGGAGTCTATTGCTAACTACTTTCCATGTTTTTAACTGCCAAATTATTGACATGAGAAATGTTCTTAACTGATCTTGGGTTAGTAAAGATTAGTGTTATATTCCATTTATGTGTGGTGCCAGATAGTATTTTTTTTTTAAATACAAATTACCATCGTATGCTTTCCTTAGAGGGGAAAAACAAACAGTTGAGATTGTCAGCATTCATTAAAGAAATAGAGGCGTCCAGGTCCTAGGCTGTCTTCAGTTCTCGCAGCTTGCCTAACCTTCACACTCCTGCTTTTTAAAAGAAAGAACTTGTGATTTGTCTTGAACTTATGCCATATTCTGATTCCTAGGCCTTGGATTTCAGCCTTGATGGAAATGTCAACTTGACAGAATTGACTCTGGCTCTTGAAAATGAACTTTTGGTCACCAAGAACGGCATTCACCAAGCAGCTCTGGCCAGCTTTAAGGCTGAGATCCGGCATTTGTTGTGAGTTGAGCAGAAGGTTCACCTGTTCTGTCCCCTCCCTGCTTGCCCAACAAGTCATTCATGTGCCTTCCACAAAGACTGTCCCATCCCGTGGGCAATCATGGCTCCTCTTCTGTGTATAACTCCTGCGCAGCTCTCCCCTCCACTGCAGGGAAGTGAGAAGTTGCGATTGGTGCGTGGGCTTTTGAAGGGAACCATGGACTCCCATTTTGATTTGGAAGGGTTTGAGTTGTCTTCGTTTTGTTTTCGCATGGAAGCCAGCCAAATGAGAGCTTTTCTGGGGCTGTGTGTTGCTTAGAAACAGCTTCTCATTAACTCAGTTTGTTTCTGATTCTAGGGAACGAGTTGATCAAGTGGTCAGAGAAAAAGAGAAGCTACGATCAGACCTGGACAAAGCCGAGAAGCTCAAGTCCCTCATGGCTTCAGAAGTGGATGATCACCATGCGGCCATAGAGCGGCGAAATGAGTACAACCTCAGGTGGGACCTGGAGGGCAGGTCCAGGCTCTTTCCCCACCCCGTGGCCCTGGGCAGTGGCATCTGAAACTGCAGGGCCAGCACGGGGCACGGGATACTTTGCCTACCTGCCTATTTGGCCATACCCAGCTGCTGTGATTTTTGTTTTGTTTTATTTTATTTGTTTTTGTGTTTTGTCTTTTTGAGACAAGGTTTCACTACACAGTTCAGGCTGGCCTTGATCTCACTCTGTAGCCCAGGCTAGCTTTAAACTCCCAGCGATCCTCCTGCCTCAGCCTCCCAGGTGCTGAGATTACACACATTTGCCACCATACCTGGCATGTTTTGCTTTGTTTTTTGAGACGGATTTTCACTTAGTAAATTGCTGGGACTGGACTGAAATGTTCCATCCTCCTGCCTCAGCTTCTCACAGTGCTGGAATAATAGGCATATGCCATTGTGCCAGCTAGGACTGCCGAGATTTAGGTGTGGCCAGGCCTAAATGCAGGCAGATCACAGAGGGCATTTTCTCAGCATGCCTTCCAGCTCAGTAACTCTGCTCCCACTACGGGTGGATCCCCATGGGGATCTCCAGAGGATTTAATCCCAATCAGATCTCTCCTCCCAGGAAACTAGATGAAGAATACAAGGAGCGCATAGCAGCCTTAAAGAATGAGCTCCGAAAAGAGAGAGAGCAAATCCTACAACAGGTGGGCAAGCAGCGTTTAGAACTCGAGCAGGAAATTGAGAAGGCAAAAACGGAAGAGAACTACATCCGGGACCGCCTTGCGCTCTCTTTAAAGGTAATCACCTTTTTCATACTGGGGCTTGGGTCCCTGCTGGGGAGTCCACATGGGAAACTCCACTCTGCAAGACACCATGTCTGCACTGGGCTCACTGTGAGGATTCTTACACATTTACCCAACTGGGTCAAGACCCACACGTGGCAGGGCCCTGCTAGGATCTGGATTTCGGGGGTACCCAGGCTCCCAGGGTATAGAGAGTTGATCAGTATAACTTTTTCCATGTACCTTGTGCAGTTATGGTGTGTCCTCAGGGCTCTGTGGCATCTGGGCAACTCCCTTGGGTCCCCTGCACCTTCACTGCCCCCTCCCCTTATCCTCAGCAGATGGGCTGACCTCCCGCCACACGGAGGGCATACTTTTCCCTTTCCTCTGCCTCAGTGGAGGATGTGGTCCTTTGCTTTCCTGGACTCTTACACCAGGGGGCTCTGAAATGTGGCTGCCTCACTCAGGTTTGCGTACCAATGTGTACTAGACACCCACAATCGCATTACTCAGACTGTTTCCTAAGGTACCGGTGGGCACCATAGTAGCACTCATGCTTTGGCATTAATGAAAATAAGAGGATTTTGGACTGTTCGCTGCTGTTGCAATTAAAAAATGCTCTGGAAACTCCACACATCAAAAACTGAGCCAGTTACCACTCCCTACCCATACAATTGTTTCATCTCTTGAATTTTCTACCTGGTGAACATCACCACCGTGTACTGCATAGTCCTGGAAGTTAAAATTCTCGGTTGTCCTCACATGTCATTGCTCATCGGTGATAGCAAGTTTTGTTGTTGCCCTGAAGTGCCCTGTTCTCTGCATTTCCTCAGCCTCTGGTTGAGCTCTGAATTCATCATGGTTTCTTAGTGATTCTTGTATGTCCTTAAAAGTCCTTTTCTCTGTCTCTCCTTCCCCCATATGGCCGTCAGAGTTGCCTTTCCAAAGATCGGTTATCATTCTGGTACCCTAGAGGTGCTGGCAGTCAAGGCTGCTGTCCTGCAGCAGCCCCCACCCCGCTTTCCTTCAGCCGTCTTTGTCCCTCAGGGACAGAGCGCTTGTGTGCTCCTTCGCTGCTTTCCCCAGCACTGCAGGCCAAATCAGTTTATCATTCCCACTGTATTTACTTTTTCGTTGCCAGGAAATAGTACATTTACTTTTGTATCAAGCTGTATCCACATCTGCTCCCTCCTACTGTCCAGAGTGTTCCCTGTGATCAGAAACAGTATCTGATTTGTCCATGGTCAAAGCACAGCAAGTCCTGGGACACACAGATTGTGCCTTATTATTGTAGCTTCTAAGTTTACAGGATGCACTTTGAAAGACTATAGTCCTGGAACTGGCCGGTTAGGGGAAGGTAGTATTTTTTTAAAAAATGCTATAAGTATATTCTCTTTTACTCCATATTGCTACATGAGGGTGTGAACTAGAATATATTAAAAATATACTGGCTCTGTATTTTTTTGGCAAAATGTACTTGGAAAATACCACTCTTTCAATCATCCTTGAACATTGGAGAAGAAAATATGGCAAATGGTGCGTCTGTATGTTTTTTTTTTTTTTTAAATATGTGGGACAGAAATCATTCCAAAAAGCTCTGTACATACAGAGCCTTGAAAAAAGAAACGATTTGTGAATCTTGCTTGATGTATTATTTTATTATAATTTAAATATAAATTATGAGCTTGTACTATACCTTTCATAGCTTTAAATCCAAAATAAATTTATAAGTTTAATGTAAACTATAGAATCATAAGTTTAACGTAAACTATAGAGTCAATAAGTGAAAATTTATTTTAGAGTTACCTACTTTTTGTAAGTTTTCTGAATTCTCTTGCTGGCAGCTGGATAAGTTATTTTGTGGCCAGTTTTCTTTCATTTGCTGATATAGTGTGAGTATTTTTATGTCACTTACAATATTCTACTCAATACTGCCCAGAAGAATAATAAAACAAGCCACATGTATAAGTTCAGATTTTCAAGTAGTATACTGAAGGTAAAATTAATTTCAATCATTTTATTTAATCTAGTGTTCCCAAAGCATTGTCATTTTGAAATGTGTTCAGTATACAAAAATTGTTATTGGGATATGTATATCCATATAGTCTGTGAAGTCCGATACGTATTTTACACTTGGAGCTAAGCTTGGTTTGTACTAGCCATGTTTCATGTGCTCAATATTTGCATGTGGCTGTCAGTGGCTAGCACTGAACATTACAGTGCTGCACATTTTTTTTTTTAAAGGCAGACTTTAGGTTATGAGATAGATGTCCACTTTGTTGTATTTACTTGTGTTTCCAGTTATGCCACAGCTTTCAAAATGGACATATTTTCTTAATGATTTATGCTTCAGGTGAAATGGTATGACAGTTTGCTTATTTCTTTATCTGTGCCACATTGAAGTTCCCCAAATTTTTTTCAGGAAAACAGTCGTCTGGAAAATGAGCTCCTGGAAAATGCGGAGAAGTTGGCAGAGTATGAGAATCTGACAAGCAAACTTCAGCGAAATTTGGAAAATGTGTTAGCAGAAAAGGTAAATCTGTCTGCATCTGACTCCCCGATAGGCTGCTCAACATACCAAGCACCCACAAGAACACAAGCACTGCCGAGAACAGTTATATTAGGGAATACTTGTACTTGGGGCCCTAAAGGACATTGTACATTTTGTGGGGGATCATTTAGTGGGGTGCGTACGGTGGGGAAGCACTGCCTCACTCTGGACGGGATCCCAGCCTGAGGCAGAGTATTCAGCAGCCTCCCCAGCTCCGGGCTGGTGATGTCTCTGTGTAAGTGCCACATTCCTTCCACACTCACGAGAAACTGGGCCATTTGATATGTGATAGCTCAAAGAAGGGCACTAAGGGACAATGACTGCTTTGCCCCCTTCCAGTTCGGTGACCTTGATCCCAGCAGTGCTGAATTCTTTCTGCAAGAAGAGAGACTGGCGCAGATGAGGAGCGCGTATGAGCGGCAGTGCAGGGTGAGTGCTGGGGAGGGGCAGGGGCCGAGCTCAGATCGCAGCTGTGCAGCCACACGGTCACCTGAGCAGGGGGTGCCTCTGCTTCTCAGTGCGGAGATGGCGAAAGGAAGACTACTCAGCCTGAGGGTTGCTGTGAAGGTTCAACGAATGTGTATGTGTAAAGTGTTTAGGATAGAGCCAGAGATACGGTAAGCACTTACACAGATGTTAGCTGATAAGATTATCCTTCAGCGTGCTGAACTACAGGGGTCGCTGCAAACCTTCATTAGGTCAGAAATTCCTGGGGTTTCCAGGAAAATAATATGTGATCACGGGGATGTGCCTATTCCAAAGTGGGCCTTTCCTGAGTGATCACTCCTCCTTGCTCAGACCCAGCATGTTTTTCCTACCCCCTGTTTTTTTTTTTTTTTTTTGGTACCGGGAATCAAACTCATGACCTCAAGCTTGCAAGGCAGGCGCTGTGCCACCGAGCTGTATCCCCGGGGCCCCTGCCTCCCCTTTTCTGAATATGCTTTTTATAGCATTTACACAATGCAAATGAAGCAGAAATTGCTCGAGTCTTTAAATGGTAAATCATTCTCAGTGCCTACCAGGAAAGTCGCAAACATTTGCCATAAGGAATCTCTGCCTGTTTTCTTAGATTCACTCCCTTAGTCTTAGGAATTTGGGGTGTTTTTCCCCTTAAACCAAAAATACTTGATAAGGTAAAGATAACTGACTGCTGACTGCTCTAGATAAAAGTTACTTGTACAGAAATGGGCAAGCAGTCGGCTCTCCAAGGTTGTTTCCAGCCTACCTTCTCGGGAAATGCACTTGCCTGTTCGAGAAAAGAAAAGAAACATTTCTACTGCTTAGCTTTTGGTTTTATCAGACATGTTTGCTTTACATGTCTTCAAATTTAATAACTTTGTCATTAAAATCTATCAGCACTACCTCCCCAAGTGCCCCCAATCCATCCACTTCATTTAAACAGCTTCACATGCCATACATTTCACCTGCTTTAACTGTACAACTCAGTGTCTTTTATTACAGTCACACCATGTGTGACCATCACCCCAAAAAGAAACCCCTGCTCCGCTTAGCCATACTCCTTGCATAGCCCTAGGTAACTCCTGGTCTACTTCCCATCTCTCCATAAAGTCTAATCTTTATGTTTTATATAAATGGAATTATATAATGTGTATGACTGGCTCTCTTCACTTAGCATGATGTTTTCAAGGCTTATCCATGTGCTAGCGTGTATCCGTACTTCATCCTTTTAATGGTTAGACGGATTGGTTACATTTTGTTTATGCACTCATCAGTTAATGGACCTTTGGTTTGTAGGCACCCTTATGAATAATGCTGTGAAAATTTGTGTGCATATTTTTGTGTAGCTTTATTTTCGTTCCTCTTGGATGTGTACCTAGGAGTAAAACTGCTGGAGAATGTGGTGAATCTGTGCTTCACCCTCTGAGGCACTGGCAGGCCTCTTCCAAAATGGTTGTACTGCTCCTACTGGTAGAGTTCAGGTTTCTCTGCATCTTTGTTAACAGTTGTTATTGTGTGTCTTTTTTACTCTCGCCATCTTGGTAGGTGTGAAATGGTATCTTATTGTGGTTTTTATTGGCATTTCTTTGATAGCTAATGATGTTGGGATCTTTTATGCATTTATTGGTGGTTTGTATAAACTTATAGCCTTTGTGCATTTTTAAATCAAGTTCCTTGCATTTATTACTGAGTTGTAATAGTCTGTATATTCTAGTTTCAAGTCTCTTATTAGGTAATGTAACTAGCAGAACTTTTCTCATGTTCAGTGGGTTCTTTTTACTTCTGTGATGTTATTATTTGAAGCACAATTTTTTTTTCTAAAACACTGATGTCCACTTTACTTATTTTTATTGTTGCTGTTGCGGCTTGTGTTTTTGGTGTCCTATCTAAGACCTGTGGTGGTCTTTAAACCGCAGGTATTACAAGACCAAGTGGATGAGCTCGAGTCCGAGCTGGAAGAATATCGTGCTCAAGGCAAAGTGTTCAAGCTCCCCTTGAAGAACTCACTGTCGGAAGAACTTGATGTTAACAGCAGTGGCCTGGAGCCCAACCAGGGTAAAGACATTCAGACACCATCTTTTCAGAGTCTGCGTGTTGTTAGAACCAGAGCTGCGTGTAAAATTGCCAATCTGTGGTGACCTTTTGTGGCTGGTTGGGGGTGGGGGTGGGGGTGGCAGTAACCTTATGGAGCTATCTCACTTGTGATCTGCTTTTACATTTGTTCTTGAAGTCTTTATAAGAGTATTTCTACCTGATTTGTATGCTCATCAACAAAAGAATGAAAAAACCAAACCCACAACGGTATTTGCTTTGTTTAAAACGGTCCACCAACCAGAGAACCCAGGCCTTTGGAGTGCCAGAATTCAGACACAGTTCACACTGACCCCTCCCTTTCTATGAGAGCACCTTGCTGGTATGACGATGGTTTGGAGAGTGAGCCAGCCACAGACCATAGAATGCTGGCTGTGCTAAATGCTCGTAGTGCTCCTACAAAACAGCAAATAAGATAAATAAGGGTTGGTCAGCCATTCCTTTCGAATGACAAGGTTGGAAGGGGACCCATCCAAGAGTCACATCTGCTCCTTCCTCCCTCCTGATAGCTTGTCTCTTTTCTAGAGTGTGTTGGATTCGAATGTCAGAAAGAGCCCAACACTGCCACTTGGGTGAGAGTATGGTTCCTATAAGCGTGGTTTATTCCTCTCCTCCGTGTTCTTACTGTACAGGAGGAGGGATTAAAGTGGCGGAGTCTAAGAGGCCTTAAGCTCTGTTCTCCAGTTCTAGGCCTACTCTGTATAGTCAGGGTGGAGGCCATCTAACCATGTTCCAGTTCTGAAGTTTTTGCACCCAGGCATTGGCTGTGCTCTTCATGCATACGTGAAGCCTCACCATCTTGGCGTGGGTTACACCCACATGTTACTTCTCATTTGGGAATATGCCAGAATATAGACAGACAAGGCCCAGGGCAAGATGGGGAGGCCCAGCTGCTAGCCCTGTGCCCATGTAAAATACCTTTCTCCCATCTGCCTGTATATCCCTATATGAAAAGACTATTTTGGGTCTCCCTGCCCTAAGGGATTTCTGAATAATACTATACATAAGACTTTTGTTTTTGCACTAATTCAACCCTTAACTTATGTTTCCCATTGTCAGTCCTCGTGGGCAGCTACAGAAGTGAACTCCTATGGGCAAGCTGAGAACTTCCACCCACTCTACCTGTATCCAGATTCCCAGCCTGAACCCTGTTTTTTAGCTGATAATTTGAACTCCTGTGGCAATAGGAGCCTTCTGTAGTGTCAAGTAGCAGGTTGGATATCTTGACCCATGAAGTTAACTCTTCAAAGCTCAGCAGCAAGCAGGCTGGCTCTTCATTCCCCTGACACAGTCACTCCTGCTGCTAGTGTGTTGAAGGCTGGCTGGTTTGACCAAACTGCCACATACCCGTAGCAGGAAGAATGGCACACCTTTCAGCAGCAGCTTCCACCCCACCCCCACCCCCACCCACTCTGCAGAAGGGTGGTGTGACTAAGGTCTGACCCACTCCCTGTCCATGAGGGAGTCCATTCACCTTCATTTCTACTTGTAAAAGAGAAGTGACTGCTTGGCTTTTGTTGTTTCCTAGTAGTTCACACCTCTGGCATTTCAGGCTGAAAATTATTCCTCAGTTAAACCAGATGTCCCTCTGCAGATGCCAGGTTGGGTTAGTGAAAGAACCTGCTGCAGGATCCATGGTCCCATGTGTTTTCAGGGCTTGAGTCCGAAGAATGCAATCCACTGAACATGAGCATCGAGGCAGAGCTGGTGATCGAACAGATAAAAGAGCAACACCACAGGGACTTGTGTCACCTGAGACAGGAGCTGGAAGATCAGGTAACTCCCTCCTGCCAATCCAGTTTCCTACTTTCTTTGCACTCAGACCACCATTTGCATATGAGATATTCCCAGTCATTTCTTCTCATAGAGCAACACTCTGTGCATCTCTTCTTGCATCTAGTGGCTGCCAGGAGCCCACTTCCTCAGGCTGAGGGCAAAGCCTTTTCCTCTTGAGAGAGCTTCTCCAAAATGTACCTTGGACCCAACACTTGGAGGTGGTTTTCTCCAATTTGCTAAAAACCATCTTACTAAGACCAAAAAAGTCTTTCTAAAGTAGTACAAGTTCCAATCCTTGGCCTGCCTGCCCTTCAACACATAGATGCCAGTCTTCTCTGTGACCATTGCCTGAGCTGCCTGATCCTCTAGCCAGTGGGTGGTTTGCTCTTCCCCGTCAAGCTGTGCCCTCTTGCTCATGTTGTTATGATTTCTTCCTTCCTCTTCAAAATCTCCTTCCCTACGTTGTTTACATCAAATGTTGCCTCTCCCTTGAAGCCATTCTTGACTTTCCCAATCAAATATCATTTCTCTCTCCTTTGGTTCCCTGGGTCACACTGTAGCTCTGTGTCCTTTACCTGTGACGTTTCGTGTTGTGCCCTGCAGTGTGCCGGCTGTCATACTCCTGCGTACACTGGTGTCTCCGAATACCAGGAACTAGGTGTTAACCCGACCGTGTGCACCCTTCAAGCCCACAGAATACCTTTTAGGACTTCATTAAACACTTGAACAGATTTATATCTTTTAAGACCCTCAGTTTGCAGTTGGAGAGGGATCCTGGGAAGACAAAGGGTACCTATGTGCGAGGGTCTGCTCAGGTCTTAATAGTGTTGTTTAGAAACTAGCAAAATTCAATCAAGGTGGCAAATAAAAAGCAAACCGTGTCTGATGTAAGCATCTTACTTCAAGTGCTTTTGAATTGAGTTACTTTCAAACAAAATGAGAAAGTGGAAGAAAAGTACTTCAAGTGGGACAAAAGTACTTGCTGTCCCTATCGCCTCCTTTCTGGGACCTGAGTTAGAATAACCGTGCGGTGCTTTCTGGCTCTGACTTTAGGTGCACCATTATGAAGAGCAGCTGGCTGAGACGCGGGACACTTGGAAAAAGGAGCAGGAGACCACAAAGGAAAACTATGAGCATGAAATGCATGCCTTGGAACAACAGATAAGTGACCTGAGAAGGGAAATCGCAGAACTGCAGGGGCAGGCAGTGATGCTAAAGGACACACACCTCGAGGCCAGCCGCAGGCACGAGGAGGAGAACAAGCAACTGCAAATGGCCTTTGAGGAGGAAAAGACTCGCCTTCGGGAGGAGCTGAGGCTGCAGCACGAGCTAGAGCTCCAGGCCAGGCTGCAGCAGGTGGAGGAGGGCTTTGGCCAGGAGCGGGAAGGACTCCGGAGCAGCGCCTGGACAGAAGAGAGGGTGCAGGGCCTGGTGCAGGACCTAGAGCGGGCGCACCAGGAGCAGCTGCGGAGCCTGGGGGAGAAGCATGAGCTTGAGAAGGAGGAGCTGAGGCAAGAGCTCTTGGAAAAGCACCGAAGGGAACTTCAGGAGAGACGGTAAGGAAACCAGGGGACTCGGGCCACCGAGGCACCATCACTGGCTGGAGCACTGGAGGTTCCAGTCCGTTCAGAAGGCCTGGTAAAACCAGGCTGCAGAGTAGCTTGTGGGGTGAGTTGAGTCTTTTTGGAATTTTCAACTAGCTTTGCCCTTGTTTACACGAGTCCACTTCAGGGTTACCATAACTGTTTGTTTTTTGAAAAGAGGGAAGGGTTCCTGGTATTAAGATTTACTGCATCTCAGCTGGGCATGGTAGATGTGACTCATATCTCAGGCTGAGGCAGGAGGATCACTGTAAGTTTGAGGCCAGTCTGGGCTACATAGCGAATTGAAGCCCAGCTTGAATTACATAGTGAGACCCTGTCTCGAACAGAAAGAAAGAAAAAAAAAAGGATAGCCCCAAATATGATTCCTTCCTAGTTCCATCCTGTTCCTTTCTGAGAAAAACGATAAGCTGGATTCTGGGCAAAGTTACATTTCCTCCCAGAAATGGCTCTCTCTGCTCACCTTCCTCGTGTGAAATCCCAGGTACATTCGAGGGCCCTGGCGCTTTACGCCTGGAGTGACAGACTCCTGATTTATTAAAAAAGCAAAAGCAGAATGAATGTGATGGATATGACTTATATCGTAGCTCGCGTGCTTAACAAAAATGGAGGGATGTGGTGACACACACCTGTAATCCCAATGACTCAAGAAACTGGGGCAGTAGGGTCACAAGTCTGAGGCCAGCCTCGGTAACTCAATGAGACCTTATCTAAAAATAAAATGACCTGGACGTATAGCTCAGTGGCAAAGTGTTGCTGGGTTTGATCCCCCATCTCTGTCTGTCTGTCTGTCTCTCTCTCTCTCTCTCTGTCTGTCTCTGTCTCTGTTTCTCTCTTACACACACACGCACACAGTATTTTTCCCAAGTTAAGAGTTAGGTCAATGTGTACTTGATCATTTAATGGGAAGTACCAGTTTAAGGCTACAGTTTGAAAATCCCTAAGTACAGCCAAGAGTATGCCAGGGGATTTGGTTCATAAATTGCCCCTAACATAGGAGAGAGGTACGTCTTCCTCACCAGTGGTGGCTGCCAGTCTCAGCTCTCAGTAGTGGGATCCCCGCCAGTGTGCATGGATCACAAAGGAATACGCTAAGACCGTGTTTAGAAAGCATTTCAGTTGTTTGCTTGGCAGCCTCCTCTCTGCATGGGGAAGTGTGTTTTGTTTGCTTCTGGAGTTGGCAGCAGTTTCAGTAACGCTGTCTGTTGACCATGTTTAGGGAAGAGATGGAAACAGAGTGTAATAGAAGAGCCGCTCAGATAGAAGCCCAGTTTCAGGCTGACTGTGAGAAAGTCACCGCGAGGTGCGAGAATGCGCTGCGCAGCCTGGAGGGCCGCTACCGCCGCGAGCTGCAGGACCTCCGGGAGCAGCAGCGGGAGGAGAAGTCCCAGTGGGAGTTTGAGAAAGATGAGCTGGCCCAGGAGTGCGCGGAAGTCCAGGAGCGGCTGAAGGAGACACTGCAGAGGGAGAAAGCAACCTCTCTGGTCCTGACCCAAGAGAGGGAGATGCTGGAGAAGATGTACAAAGAACACCTGAACAGCATGGTGCTGGAGAGAGAGCAGCTGCTGCAAGACCTGGAAGACCTACGGAAGGTGTCTGAGAGCCAGCAGAGCCTGCTGTCCAGCCAGATCCTCGAGCTGAAGAGCAGTCACGAGAGGGAGCTGAGGGACCGAGAGCAGGTGCTGTGCCAGGCCGGGGTCTCAGAGCAACTGGCCAGCCGGAGACTTGAAAGGCTACGTGCAGAATGTGACCAGGAGAAGCAGGAAATGATGGACAAACTTGGGGCCTTGGAGCTTGCACACCAGGATGCCTGTGAGAAGGCAGAGCGAGAGCAGGCTGAGATGAGCGCGGAGATCTGCAGGCTCCGGGATAAAATAAAGGACCTGCAGCAGGTAGCATCTCCTGTCTCCGGGCTTCAGGGTGACGACCAGGTGGTGGGAGGGGAGGCAGCGGGTGGGGCCCTGTCCCTGCTTCAGCAGGGGGAACAACTGCTGGAAGAAAACGGAGACGTCCTCCTGAGTCTGCAGAGAGCTCACGAACGCGCAGTGAAAGAAAATGTGAAAATGGCTGCTGAAATTTCCAGACTGCAGCAGAGGCTGCAAAAGCTAGAGCCAGGGTCACTAATGTCCTCCTGTTCAGAGGAGCCAGCTACAGAGCTTTTTGGAAATTCTGCAGAACAAGCAGAGCTATCTTCATCACAAAAGCGAATGAGGCAAGTAGATGGTGGGAACACACTGGGCGTCCTAAATGATCTGCAACTCACTGACACCCGGGACCTGGGCAGTATGGGGACGAGCTCTGCCCAGAGACAGGAGCTCAGAGTCGAAGAGTCTGAAGCCTCCATGGAGAGTTTTTCCGAGCTTGAAAACAGTGAAGAGACCAGGACTGAATCTTGGGATCTAAAAAATCAGGTGAGTCAGCTTCAGCAGCAGCTAGCGATCTTACGTGCAGATTGTGACCGAGCCTCCGAAAAGAAGCAGGACTTGCTTTTTGATATTTCTGTACTCAGAAAGAAACTGAAGATGCTGGAGAGAATCCCAGAGGCGTCTCCCAAGTACAAGTTATTGTACGAGGATGCTGCCCAGGAAAACGACTGTCTGCAGGAAGAGCTAAGAGTGATGGAGTCTCGCTATGACCAGGCTCTGGAAAGCAACAAAGAGCTCACCACAGAAGTGTTTCGCTTGCAGGATGAGCTAAAGAAAGGAGAGGAAGTGACCGAAACATATCTCAGCCTGGAAAAGAGTTATGATGAGGTCAGAACAGAAAACAAAGAGCTGAATGTTCTGGTTTTGAGGCTTCAAGGGAAGATTAAGGAGCTGCAAGAAAGAGCAGTCCTGCATTGTGACTCCTTCTTGTGGGACGCCCGTTTGGACAACCTGGAAGTTGGACCTGCAGAAGAAGTTCTAGAAGTCAGTCAGAGGCTGGAAAAGTGCACGCCCAAGGTTACAAGTGTACGCCGCATTATAGAAGAACATAAACAAAACCGGTGCCTTGAGCAGGGAAGTACACGGCTCTTGGAAAAAGTAAAAACACGTGAAATTGCCTGGTTGCACAGGACCGTTGAGACACATCCAGAAAAGCCTGGAATACAGAATCAGGTTATCCTAGAAGAAAACTCTTCTGTCCTCGGCCTTCAAGACAAACATTTTCAACGTCAGGCCACAATAGCAGAGTTAGAAATGGAGAAACAGAAGCTGCAGGAGCTGACTAGAAAGCTGAGGGAGCGAGTTACTACGTTAGTTAAGCAAAGAGATGCTCCTTGTCAAGTGGAGAAGGAGGAAGAGCTGAAGTCCATGATGCATGACTTGCAAATCACATGCAGTGAGATGCAGCAGAAAGTTGAAGCTCTGAGGTAACGTATGTGTGTGCTACGCCATGCAGAATCCCGCAGAGCACCTGATTGACTCTAACTTGCACTGCTTGCCCTGCCTAGAGAAAACTAACCTGTTAGGCTCCAAGAAGAGAGCCGGACCTTAGACTTCCTTCTGTTTCTGTGTCGTATTAACAAGTAGAGTAACCTTGCTAGGAAGCCTTCCCTTCCTCATAGTAGATGAATGTTGTGCATAACGGGTGTGAAAGCTGAACGCAGCGTGTGCTGTTTCACCAGCGAATCGTCAGCATAAGTCCTCTGCTCCCTTCTAGCGCTTGCTGCGTTTGGATGCTCACTGCTAGTTACTTTCCTCATTTGGATGAAATAGATGAGGGTGAATGTGTTTTGTGTATCATTAACTCACTTGGTAGCTAAGAACGCTCTTCTTATACTAATATAGGAGAAGTAGTTCTTCACTTACATCACTGGATGTGCATGCTGATATAACAATGAAAATTTATCTCGTAGCATATAATTTTACCAAGAAGTCACAAGAGTCTAATAAACATGCTGGAAGAATAAAGACATAGGCAGAAACAATTTGAATCACTACTCATTTGATTTTTTGAAATATGATTGCATTAGTCTGCTAGCAAAATTGGTTTTTTAAAAACTGGTACAGTATTACGTTATATCATCAGTATATTAATGGTATAAAACATCATTTAATTCTGAATGTTATTCCTCTTTCTGAGAACATTTTTAGTTCAAAATATTAGAATATAATGAGATAAATAAAATCACAAATAGTATTTCAGTGTGGCCCTTTGATTTATGTATTAAATTTTCTTTCCATAAGTACGTAGAGGCCGAAAACTAAAGCTTATTTATCTGGGTAATACAGCGCATGTGTGTCAGTGGAGGGAGAGATAAAGGGGGTCCTTGCTCAGAGCAAGGTACCCGCCATTAAGAAAACCAACAACCGGAGCTGGCGTTGGTCTCAACCCGTGTCGTCTTGTTCACGGCTTTTTAGCCACACTTTCCTACCGTCTTTTAGCGAAATTCCTACTTCCCCAAAGAAGTGCATCAGTATGTTATAAGTGAATTTCCAAGTACTAAGAGACTACTAATTTAGGCTTCTCTTTCTGACTGGCATGGAATACTTATTTTATTGAAAGTTACTAGAAAATATTTTCCAAAGGTGCCAGATGACTGCCTTGTTGTAACTTTAAAAAAAAAAAATCTCTGTACTTCAGATATGAATCTGAAAAGCTTCAAGAGGAAAATTCTATTTTGAGAAGTGAAATTACTACTTTAAATGAAGAAGATAGCGTTTCCAACCTGAAATTAAATGGATCTCAGGAAGAAATGTGGTAAGACATAGTACACTTAAATTTTCTTAAGGGCATTTAACCAAAACTAAAAAGCTATTTAACTTCCAATGTTTAAAACCTAATTCCTAGATTAAATTGTCATTGTTTCTTCAGGCAGAAAATAGAAACTGTAGAACAGGAAAAAGTGGACATTCAGAAAATGGTTGAAAATTTAAAGAAACAGGTAAGGAAGCACAGTATTTTCCTATATTTCTTGATTCTAAAATTTTCTTTTTTATTTGAAATGGGTAAATATGTTACTAGAGTAACATTACTAATGGTGAAAGCCTATAAGTTCTGAATTTAAAAGGGGAAACTTACTTTAGAGTGAGTCTCAATTAGATTTATGTGTTTTGCAAAGGACTGTACCTACTATTTCCAGTCCCTCAGTGCTTACACAAGCCCTTATAGCCAGTGGGGGTGGGGAGATGCCGCCTCTGTATCATGCCTGTGAGTACTAGCTCCAGCCGCTGTGTAGTTTCAAAGAGTGTTACCTTCTTTCTTCTCTTCTCGCCAGACTAAAAGCAGAAAGTCAAGGATAGAATTTCACAGACCTAGAATGCCAGCTAATCAGCATATCGCTTTGCAGAACTATGATTTATTCAGACGGCTTGTGCCGATTGAGTGCTCATGTTATGTAATCCTGCAATATGCATCGAATATAGGAAGGCCGTTTAAAGAGTATGTGTGAAAGTCAAAAGACAAGGACATACTGGGAAAAGAATATTTTTAGCAGTTAAAATAGCCGAGGTGTCAATATCCAAAATATATTTTGTACTCGTACAAACAAATGGTAAAACTCAATTGCAAACAGGCAATCACTGTGAATGATCAAATCATAAAAACATGCAGCATAGAAAAAGATGGTTAGCCTGACAGTGATTAGGCATATTTAAATGAGATTCTATTCCTCTACCCTGTTTTTTGGCTTTTTGAGACAGGGTCTCCTGATGTAGTCATTTTTCCCCTATTATACTGGAAAAAAATTACAGATTGCTGGGCGTAGTGGTGCACCCCAGTAATCCCAGCACTCAGGAGGCTGAGGCAAGAGGCTCGTTGTGAGTTTGAGGCAAGCCTGGGCTACAAAGTAAGTTTAAGACTAGCCTGAGCTGCATAGTGAGACTCTGTCTCAAAAAAAATTAAAGATTGATATCACCTAGGATTAAAAGGCATATGAGGAAATGAGAAATAGATTATTAATTGGTAGCACTGTAAGGGAGACATTTTAGGGGTATCTGTCAAAACAATAACATATATGCATACCTTCTAACCCAGCAATACCACTTCTAAAAAAAAAAAAAAGATCCTAAATACAATGTGCTGCCATGTGTAAGTAGATTTTCTTTTTTTTTTTTTTTTTTTTTGCGGTACTGGGGATCGAATGTGTAAGTAGATTTTTCCAGAAGGTCATTTTGTTTCTTCCTAATTAAACCTGTAGTCCTATCAGTGCAAACCTGTATTCCCATCAATGCAAGAATGGATAAACACATTATGAAAAATCTTGCTACATAGAATATCTTTCAGCCACTAAAAATGTAGCATGTGATGGTTTCTGGACTCACCAACTCAGAAGAAGATAAGCATCTGTAAGCTGTTATGCCTGAAAAAAAATGGGCTGTCCAAACACAGAATGATCCGAATTGTTTTCTAAAATGAAAAGAAAGCCCCTATGTGTATATATGGGTTTCGTGTATGCATTGAAAATGATCTGGTCGCAGGTATCCTCAGCTGTGACCATCAGGGTGCCCTGCAGAGTGGGGTTAGACTTGAGTCACACTTCTGATACATTTCTGAATTGGTTGAATTTGTAATAAGGAATGTGTATTACTTCTGCGGTTACATGTATACATTTTTTAAACTTTACATAGGAAGGGAAAAATAATTAGACTCTAAATCTGTCTTTTAGCAGAAGTAGGGCAAGAAGTTTTTAAAACGTATTTCAATTTTAATTAGATTTCGGATTTGAAAATAAAAAACCAACAGTTGGATTCAGAAAACATAGAACTTAGCCAAAAGAATTCTCAAAACCAGGGAGAACTGCAAGAACTTCATCAACGTCTGGCAGAAATGCTATGCCAGAAGGAAGGAGAGCCAGGAAGTAAGGAATGGGGACAAGAGAAGTCTAAACTGAAAAAAGAACTGGAACACTACAAAGTACAGGTATGATCAACACCATACAATAGGTTTCTTCTTTCTTTTCTTTTCTTTTCTTTTCTTTTCTTTTCTTTTCTTTTCTTTTCTTTTCTTTTTTCTCTTTTTGAGACAGGGTCTCACTATGCAGTTCAGGCTGGCCTTGAGCTCACTTTGTAGCCCAGGCTGGTCTCAAACTTTCAACCATCCTCCTGCCTCAGCCTCCCGAATGTTAGGATTACAGCTGTGCACCACCACACCCAGCCTAGTAGGTTTTTTTTAAAAGAAAATATCAAGAAATAGAATAAATGCTCATAATAAATTTCTTATTGACAGAAAGTTAATAACTAGAACAGTATGGTAATGGCACATTAATGGATATTAATATAGATCTTAATTATCCAGATAGGTAAATGGAACAGAAAGTCTAGAATTTAACCCAAATTGAACTCAGTAAAGTTAGCTCTCTGCAATATGTGGGTTCTATATCCATGGATTCAACCAACAACTAATAAAAAAAAAAATTTCTTTTTCTAAATTGTATATATACTGAACATGAACAGAATTCTTTTTCTTGTTGTTCCCTAAACAACACAATGTCACAAATACCTACCTACCACTGACATTTTACACAGTATTCTGTGTACTCTACAGATGAGTTAAAGACTTGGGAGACTGTGAGTTTCTGTGCAAATACTTTGCCAGTTCTGATAAGGGACTTGAGCCTCTGAGGACCTTGGTGTCTGGGAGGTCCTAGAAGCAGTCCACGCTGGATACCAAGGGTGACAGTGTGGAACGAAGGTGGCTTCTAAACCACTAGGGTAAAGATGGACTTTTTAATAAATAGTGTCTGGCCAACTCGATAGACATCTAGAAGTAGACACAGTTAGATCCAGGTTTCATAACATAACAAGGATAAATTGAATTTGAAGTCTAGATATAGAAAATTAAACTGTAGTAGTACTAGAAAAAAAATGAGTGAATTTGTCCGTAACATCAATGTGAAGAAAAGGTGGTGACACATGTGTATAATTCTAGCACTCTGGGTGGCTGAGGCAGGACAACTGCAAATTTGAGCCCAGCCTGAGCAGTTTAGGTCAGGTTCTGTTTCAAAATAAAAAGAGGGCTGCAGATGTTGCTCAGTATAGAGGCCTTGGGTTCAATCCCCAGTGTCACTAAATGGATGGACAGACAGAAGGACAGACGGATGGATGGATAGATGGAAGGATGAGCGGGAGGGCTGGCTATTACTCAAAACCCAAAGGCTGTAAAAGAAAAAATAGGTTTTTAAAAAAGTTTGCATGCCAAGAAGGCGTGATAGCACGTGCCTATAGTCAGTAGCTACTCCAGGGACAAAAGGCAGGTGTTCATAAGTTAAGGCCAACCTGAGCACGTTAGTGAGACTCTGACTCAAAAAATAAAAGCGACTGTACCCTGGGTTCAATCCCTAGTACTACAATCAAACAATCAACCAATTAATCCAAATTTTGCACGGCAAAAAATAAAGTCCAAAGACAACTGACAAACTCAGAGAAAATATTATAATATAAACCACAGAGAGAGGAGCTCATATCTCTGCTAATAAAGAACTCTTAAGGGACATAGGAACAAAATCTGAGCAAAATAAGAGAAAGGCATGTACAAAACAGGCCGTAAGAAAAGATCAAAATGGCCTTAACCCCACCAAAACTATTGAAAATCATTCATAATTAGAGAAGTATAAATTAAACAACACTACATATGATTTCTCACCTAAAACGGGCAGCGATTTTAAAAACTCTGACAGTATTTTCTGCTGACAAGGCTGAAGAAAACAGGCATTCTCCCATATTGCCAGTGATGATACAAACTGACCCCATCCCTGTGGAGGTAAATTTGGCAACACCTAATAAAATTACTTCTGTACGCTACCTTTTGCCCAGCAATCTCATTTCTAGGAATCTACCCTACAACAACATGGAAATTCGTATGCATAGAGTTGTTCATTGCAGCATTGTTTGTAATTGCAAAATACTAGAACCTGGATGCTGAGTACACAGAACAGTGATTACGTAATGTGGGAGGTACATTCATACCATCAATGGTACTAGGCAGCTGTTAAATAAGAATGAGAACAGTCTCTACTTACATGAAATGACCTCCAGGGCATAGCGTTAAATGAAGAAAGTGTGAAAAAGTATTGGTAACATGCCTCTCTGCAGGGGAGAAAGAAGCAGACTTTAGAAAACACAGGAAATGCGGAGTGATAAAGCAAACCGACGAGATGGTTACCTAACGCAGGGGAGCAGGGAAGCGCTGGACAGAGGAGTGGGAATGTGCTAGAAAGGATGAGGAAGGGCGTGACGCTTCCTGAGTTTATCTTTGTACATGGCTCTGATTCTCAGAACCGTAGTAGCTCATAGTGTGTGTGTGTCTGTGTGTGTGTGTGGTGCTCGGGCTTGAACCTAGGGCCTCAGGCATGCTAGGCAAGCGCTCCACACTGAGCTACATCCCTAGTCATGTTTCACTGTCTTCAGATACCCTCAAAATAAATGCACAAGTAAAATCAATCAAGATCAGGGGCTGGGGTGGAATATTAAAATGGACCGTGAACATCCACAAACAAACTTAAGACTGGGACGAATATACCACACTGAGGAGAAAAAAGTAATTTGCAAATTAGTATCTTGACTAAATATGGTCCAGGCTAGAGACAAAGATGCTGTCTGTAAATGCTGGAATAATCTAGTCAGTGACCTTGATTTTCATGGGGGTATGAGTTAGTAATTTTGTAGTTGCTTTGTAGGTGCTAGAATTGAACAAATAAGTAACTATGTTGTACACACCAAGGGCTGGTTTCTCGCCGTGGGAGAAGGAAGTTGGCAGCGAAGGCTGGGATGAGCCCTCTGATGTGGTTCTGGGGTCTGAGGCATTAGTGGTGTCTCTGTATATACAGAACCAGGTAGACGCAGGACACAGCTGCGTGTATTTCTACGAGGTGTCCTCAGATCTGCGTTTCCAAACACTGTTCTCCTGCAAAAAGAACCAGGATCCCTTAGAAAAATAATTGGTTACAGAACTGGGACTGAGAATAGACAAGGTGAGCCTAGAACATCTCCAGGTGCCAAGAAGAAAAATGTGCTTTTAAAAAAGAGATAGGATTTCCAGGCATGGTGGCACATGCCTGTAATCCCAGCACTTGGGAGGCTGAGGCAGGAGGATCACTGCAAGTTTGAGACCAGCCTGGGCTACAAAGTGAGCTCAAGGCCAGCCTGAACTGCATAGTGAAACCTGTCTCTAAAGGACAAAAAAAAGAAAAAAATAGGACCAGTCAAAAGAACACAGGCCCCAACCTGAAGCAGCTCTTGGATAGTTTGATCAACAAAATATAGTATAGGATAAAGCAAATATAATTATAAAATACAGAATCTAATAAATATCCTAAGTCCATATTGATATAAGATTTGATACATTTACTGGGAGACAAACCACAGGTCTTTCTTACAGAAATCTAATTAATAAATGTGGAAAGAAGCAAATAGAAAACCATCCTTAAGCAAACAGCTAAGGAATTATTGTAGCCAAAATCCAGGGACACACACGAAAAATAAAACACAGGAGTTTGAGGAGGAACAGGATTGGCATAGTCTGAAAGTATCTCCCCCAAGGAGAATAACTTTACCTTGGAGAAACTTGTAAAAACTACCTTGGTAATCACGTTCATGCCATGAACGTGGAAAGTGGAAAGTGTTGGACGGCAGCGTGGGGTAGAACCAGGGACATGGGGGTCAGTGGTCACAGCACAGCATGTCCTTGCGTCAGGATTGCTATTTCTCTAGTGCTTCCTTTTGTGAACCTAGTGAGATTCTCCAGCCCAGGTGAGTGTATGTCTGTTCTGTGACTTGTGTGTTTTCCTCCTAGTCTTCCACTTTAGTGTCTTCTCTGGAGGCTGAACTTTCTCAAGTGAAAATACAGACCCACATCGTGGAGCAGGAAAACCTCCTTCTCAAAGACGAACTGGAGAAAATGAAACAAGTAAGGCTGCTACGGTGTCAGGGGGCTCTTGGGACAGCACAGAGTGATGGTCTGATGTTTCTAGCCCCTGAATCTCCTGTGTCCTGTCAACTGCCCTAGTGCTTAGAAAACTGAGGACTTGAAGTAAAAGTGTGTTTACCAAGGCTTCCCTTGCTAATGCTTCATGATTTATTCTCTCGTTCTATAACTTGCTTATGTTATAGATTCTAAAATGCCATTAATAGAAATGAATCCTACTTCGACTTAAGAAATTCCTTGTTCTACTTTCTTCCAGCCAGGTGATAAACTAACTTTGTCTAAAAAGAAGGTAACTTTCGTGTTCATAAAGTTCACCACTCAGTCCACTCTGATTTGTAAGGACACAGATGAAACAGTTCCCTCTTAAACTTCTTCCTGGTAATAAGTTTAAGTATCTGACATAAGCAGAATAAACTCCACAGCACTGTCAGGGGTACACTGTCGCTAACAAATGCGGCTTTCAGAGTTCCACAGAAAGGTTTAATGTGAAGGATAAAGGAGTATAAAATTATGCCCTGAACACTGTCCTACTTTATTCTTTTCATGATATACAGGAGTCTTTCAGTTGGAACAACACTAATTCATAGGAGAATTTAGTTCCATATTTCATCCATTTGCTCCATCCCTACATTACTTCTTTTTTTTTTTTTTTCTTTTTGGTCTTTTTGAGGCAGGGTCTCACTGTGCGGTTCAGGCTGGCCATGAGCTCACTTTGTAGATCTGGAACTCTCAACAGTCCTCCTGCCTCAGCCTCCCAAGTGCTGGGATTATAGGCATGCGCCACCACACCCAGTACCTCAGATTACTTTATGTTAGGCCACCCTAGCTGAACATGGTGGCACATGCTTATAATCCCTGCAGTCTGGGAGGCTGAGGCAAGAGGATCAAAAGTTAGAGTCCAGCCTGGGAACTTAGCAAGACCATCTCAAAATATTTAAAACAAAAACAGGAGGGCTGGATATATGGCTCAGTGATGAGGCTTAGGTTAAATCTCCAGTACCCCCTAACACAGAAAAATTATGGCTCCTTTAGCTCTTAGATTACAAATATTTATTCTTAAATCTGTTCAGTCTGTAAGCATAAATATGTTCTTCTCCAGAATACTGAACTATTGAATCTAGTTTATGTTTGTGTTAATCTCTAATTAATTCATGTAAATCTTGCTTACTTAATAGGATTATAAAATGTGCAGGGTATTCATGTATCTTGTAATGCCCCATACAGTCCTGATACCCAGTGCGTGCTTGTAAGACCCTTCATCAAGTTATACTCTAACTAAAGAACGGCCCACATAAACATCCTGGGAGTTGAAACTCAGGGCCTTTCTGTGGTGTCCCAAAGCTATCATTAACAACTTTATACTAAAGTAACTTGGGCGTCCTTTTGTCCTATACACGTTGAGAGTCTGTTGTTCAGTCTTAAAAATGATAATAAGCAGTTTTCAAAATACTAGCATGAGAAGTGTGTTCTTTGTAACATTGCCAAGCTAGGACAGAGGAGGAAAAGAGGGGCTGTTGGGAGAGGTAGGATACCATGCAGCACATTTTGTTAGCTTTTAGAGGCATTGGTGTAAACGGTGAGGTTTGCCTGCCTCTGGTGGGAAATTATTTCATCAGACACCAGGACACTTGAATGAGGCTGTGGCTTGGACTCGTGTGTGCTTCTCCATATGATACCATGACTTATATAGAGCTCATGCCACACTCTCACATGCTACCTATTGCCTTGAAAAGAAACACAGCATCTGCGAAGCTGCATACCCATTCAGTAGACCCCCAAACTGGCGTCAAGCTTACTGGGTGTTCACAAAGTGAGGTGAGGTAGTGGATAAAGGAGAGCTTTCCTTATATCAATGTCTGGCACTTCAGAATACATTGTCCTGTATCCTCCGACCCGGTCAGATTTGTAGATATGTTGGATGTATTGCGGTTGGAGACAAAATTCAGCTGGTAAACTCTTTTGTCCTATTGCTGAAGCTAAATGTAAAAGAATTTCAGGTAGGAAGTGGGAAGATAGCCATACCATAATGCTAAGAATTGAAGATTCAAGGGTCAAGAGCAAGGGAAGGTTAAAACTTTCGTAAACTATGGGAAAGGACTGCATAGTGTAAGAAACGGCCTCTTCAAAGCAGTGGTTCTCAGTAAGGTTGAGGTGGGAAGGATTGCTCCCCAACCCCAGGACATTTTTGGTTTTCGTAAATGGCAGTGGTAATATTACTGGCATCTAGTGGCTAAAGCCAGAGATGGTGTAAACCATTCTAAAATATACAGGACAGCCCCCTCCCCACAAAATTATTGAGTCCAAGGTGTCCAGGAGCAGCAGCACTGATACTGAGAAGTAAAAAACGAGCTGTGTTGCTGTGGTCCCTCACAGTGAAGCAGAGGAAGCCAGCATGTTGTCCTTAGCACCTTCCCAAAAAGGACACATGGGACAATCTGAAAAAATACTGCTTGACCCTTAAACCTGCCCTCGTGTTGGTACCTTGAATGTGGCTCCTGCCAACTTTATAGTCTGGACTGAGAATTTTTTGAAAAGAATTTCCTAGTTTAAAAAGCACAGAGAACATGTTAGACTGCTGCAGAATGTCAGTGTGTTATTCTGCCCTGAAGATCAAGAGGAAAGCTAGGGTCTTCATTAATGATGTCTTTTTGTGTCCTTCTGCACAGACATTTGGGCCATCAACAGAGGGATAGAGAGAAGCCAGAGGAGAAAGAGTTTGTTAAAGTTAGTTCTAATCTGTGGAGTTTAGAGGTCCCTATCTAGATAGAGAAATCTCAGCAGCTGTGGAAATGTGCTGTTTATAAACACCGTACCTCATGGTAAATACAGACAAGCGGTAATGGAGGGCCCATTTGCGTATCTCTTACAGCTGCACGGATGTCCTGACCTCTCGGACTGCCAGGAAAAAATTTCTAGTGTTCTAAGCTACAATGAAAGACTGCTGAAAGAAAAAGAAGCTCTCAGTGAAGAACTAAATAGCTGTATGGATAAGGTAATACGAATAATAAGACTTTACCATTGTCGTCGGGGAGTACTACTGGGCTGGACAGGAACCCACAGGCCTGTGTTAGCCTGATCATCCCAGAGTTTCCTAGAACAGCCTTTCAGATTTCAGGTGGCGTTATGTGACTCTAGGTCTCACAAAACCAAGATTGTGACGTAGTCTCATTCTAGTATATCAGGATGCCCCCCCATACATATATCTTCTACATAATATAATTTTTAATAATCTGAGATCTATTTCATAGACACGTACTTTTTTTTCTATTATATTTTCTCTAGTAGATCCAAAACCAGTGCTTTTTCCCTACCTGCCTAGTGGGCATTTTATTTTTTTTTCTGTCATGGTATAAGCTTGAAATTTCTAATTTATCTTCTAGTTCATCACTTCCCATCCTCAAAATATAAGGCAGTGAGGGGAAGGAAAAAAAAAAATATATATATATATATATAAAAGAAGAGACTTCCCAAAATTAAGAGTCAAAAGAACTGCTGCTTTATTTTACCATGCCCTGCTCTACTATATAAATACACAGTGTTTGTTCTTGACATGTTAGTGGAGGCCTATAAATTGAGGTTAGATGTGTTTGTAAAACTGCCCTCTTAGTTTTCTTTTCTTCCTGAGACAGTTGGCAAAATCAAGGCATTTGGAGCACAAAATTGCTGCCCTGAAGCAGGAGCAGAAGTCTTGGGAGCACCAGAGAGAGACCCTGAAGTCACAGCTGGCAGACTCACAGGAAAAGGTGTGTGTGGACCGTTCTTGATTCACCGCCACACTATTTTCCTCCATCTCCCAACAGAGAGAGTCGTGAAAACAGTGTTCCAGGTGGGAGTGGCTTCAGAAGGCTCAGAATAATTCCTGAGGACCTAGTCTGACACATGCTTAGTGTGTGGCAAAATAATATAAACAATATTTCCCACAAAGTTTACTGATTATGAGATTACTTATTATGAAAACTTGAGTACAGCATACAAAAATTATTACTATTTCTAAATTTAGAAAGTGTTTCTGAAGTAGGTTCATGCCGTTAAAGATCTTTCATTCCTTTTACAAATTCAGTTGTTTTTATTGAAATCTATTTGAGATATTAGAGTGAAGATTCTACAGATATGTGTTATTTTTTATTAAGAAGTCCTTTAAAAACCAACACCCAGGCTAAAACATAGCTTCTAGCAGATTCTACAGAGAAGACCATTCTCTGCTGGTTGGCATTTCTTGGTTCTCTCAGATATCCCTTCAACCTACCAGGAAACTGTCAGCAACCCCGTGCTCCAGACACAGCTTATCACCTCCCTACCTACGACTTAGCATCCTACAACCATTGAGAATGTCCCGGGTTTCCACTGGGCTACTGAAAAGAGAACTGGATGTAATAAACAGAACTAGAAAGGGCCTTGGAGTGGTTTTATCTTCGTTCATTCATTGCTGGACATGCTGGAGGGTTTGTGTAGCAGCGGAAGTTTGTTCCTATCACGCAGGTTCAGGATCTAGAAGATACGCTGCAAAACACCAGCCTTCAAATGTCCCACATTAAATCTGACCTCCAGGAGACTCAGCAGGAGAAGGAGGCTTTAAAACAAGAAGTATTAGCTTTACAAAAACAACTTCAGAATGCGGGTGACAAGGTGATTTCTTTTTTTGTTTTAATGTCTAATTTGATCAGTTTTACATGTATGTATGTATGCATGTATGTATAAGTGAATGAATATATAGTATGTGTGTGTGTGTATATATATAATATATAATATATAATATATAATATATAATATATAATATATAATATATAATATATAATATATAATACAGAGGTGTGCTTTTGCATATGTTTATGCCTGTGTCACCACCACTTGGGTCATTTCTGGCCCCCAGCCTGTTCCCTGGTATTCCTTCCACTTGATAATCTCAAGGAACCCACTTTTGTACCTTCTGCCCCTACAGGTTAGGGAAGCTTGTTTCTGGACTTCATATCAGTATAGCCATAGTTATACCAAAAAGGTAATTTTTGGTATTAAACAAGTTTAGAAGATCGTGGCTGAGTTGAGTTTCACAGTAATCAAACTAAAATATTTTCAAACTTTATTTAAATGATAAGAAAGTCATGTAACCCCCCCCAAATTAAGCCAAGTGAAACACTGCAAGAAATTAATCTAGAAACATACATACCCACTGCGAAAAAGTAAAACTTGTGCTGCAAAGAAAGACTGTGGCATTAAAACAATAGTACTGAACTTGGGGAGCAAATTGATCCTGGCCTGATGGGTTGTTGCTCTTACAGTAGCAGCAGGTCCGGGAAGAGCTGGGTAAGGGGTTAGCTGGCGGCACGTGAGGGTTAGAAACGTGTCTCATCTTAAGATATCGTAATGCTGCGTAATCTGTATGCAGATAAATTAACTACCATGTTGTAAGTGTTAGTCTTAGGGTAGATGTAAAAGATTTTTGTCCTATTATAAAAGTAGGAGTGAATTCCGGTTTTTTCTCTCTTAGTTGGATTTTTGAAATAAGATCATTATTTCTATTTTAAAATTTTTCTTCTGGGCTGACACGTTTCTCAAAATGAGAGTGTACCTTTTTTGTTGTTCTTTTTCATGCTTAAAAGGAAGGAGTTTTATCTCATTGTGTTACCTTTTTCTGAAATGTTAGTTTTAGGATAAAAATAAGACATCCTGGTAACTTAAAACATATTCCTGAATCTAGGCCTCAATTATGTGGACAGTTTATGCTTTGAATTCTAAAAAGGGATATGATTGCATATGGGAACACAAAAATAGGGCTCAGCCTGTGAGCCCTCAGGGTGGCAGTGCCCTTCAGAGTGACCTTTCTGTCCTCTGGTAATCAAAAGAGTGCTGTACTCCCTGGGTTCAAAGATGGCTTTCTATGAAGAGGGCAACTTTTAAGCCACCAGCCTTGCATTTGCACCCTTCATAGAACTAGAATTCACATTTTAATCATTTGCTGTGAGGCCAGGTATAGTGGTGCATGCTTATAATCCCAGCACTCGAGAGGCTGAGGCAGGAGGGTCACTGCAAGTTCAAGGCCAGCCTGGGCTACATAGTGAGTTCAAGGTTAACCTGGACTACATAGCGAGACCCTATCTCAAAAAAAAAAAAAAACATTTGCTATTGAATTTACCTGGGCTTTTTTTGGTCAAATACCATGTTCAATCTAATACTTCCAAACCTTTTGTTTTAAAAATCAAATTCCAAATATACTGTTTAACTCATACCTATGACTAGATACATACTTGAAGACGTAAGTAAAGGTTTATTAATAAAAAAAAAAGTAAAGGTTTACTAAGAATTGTCATCGTGTTGTTTCTATATACCAATTCCCCACAATGAATGTAAGTGCTAGGTACTTTTAAGCGCTTAAAAAAAATTATTACTGGGTAAATAGGACACTTTTGCCCAAACAGAAATTGCCCATCAGTGTATCTAACACTGCAATTCTCTCTTAAGAACTGGGCCTCAGAAACAGCTACATGTCCATCAGTGCCCCAGAGCCAGCAGCAAAGGCTGTCTTGGGAGAGGCTGGACCACCTGATGCGTGAGGAGCAGCGGCTACCCTGGCAGGAGAACGACAGGCTCCAGAGCGTGGTGCACAGCACCAAAGCAGAGCTCTCACACTCCAGGGAGAAGGTAACCCGAAGGGCTGCTGGGGCGGCCCGTGCGCGACCGTTGCTGTGATCCAGAAGGGAGGGTTTGCTGTGACTGAACGGCTCTGGGGCACAGCTTTGAGTCCTGCTAGAGCAGACTTACTTTGAGAATGAATAATTCATCATTTACTTGCATATAATTTTACACTGATATTTTTATGAAATATTTTTCTATTTATGTAAGCAACTCTCTACTAACTCTCATTTTAAGGCATCAAAAACGTTTCTCCTCCTTGGAGGAGAAAAAGGTGCCCCATTTGAAAGACTCGGCATTTTAGGGTTAGAATGATTTTTAAAGGTCATCTTTTCTAACCATCAAGCACTGCTGATGCTTTGTTTCTTTACCTCTGCTACATGGCTGGCTTTTTATATTTAACCAGTGCTCCGGCACCTCTACTGAGGAGGCACTTCTGAGGGCACTCAGGTTGTCCATTAGGACCCTGGGCAGATCCTCTGCTGTCGTGGATGCTGCAGTGGGGGACAAGACACGGTTCCTTCCTCTTGGAACTTAGCAGATGCAGATGTACATTTCAGTTCTGAGCGGTCTGATACGGAGCCGGTGAGACTGTCACCTCATTCACTCCTAAAAGTTATGCTCATGATGGAGCTGAAGGGCCGTGGGCTGTTGTGCCTGTCTCTGTGGTTCACACCCCACGCCCACATTTAACAGCTGTTGACTCAGTAGACCCAGAAATCCCCTTCTCCCTGCCTTGTCCTCACAGCGTTGGGCTTGTAGACCACACCAGATTTCCCAAGAAAGGACCTTCAGAAATCCAGAAAAGCAGGCTTCCAGGATTGGCGGGCTGCACTGAAAGGTTTTCTGTTGTCACTCTAGGTTTGAGATAGGTCTCACCATGCTCCTTCCTAGGCTGATCCTGAAGTCCTGGGCTCCAGTGAGCCTCCCACTTCAGTCTCCCCAGTAGCTGGGTCTACAGCATGCGCCACGGTGCCTGGCTAAGAAAGGATTTTTAATACCACAGGACCTGAGGGCTAAATAAGAACTTTCCCTGTGTGGGTTGCTTAGGTTTCCTGGCCGGGTGATTACATAAGCATTTGTTTATATTTGTTTTTGCCAGGTCCGTCAGCTGGAATCCAGCCTTCTTCCCCTTAAGCACCAAAAACATCTCAACCCAGCAGTTACTGTGAAACCCACAGAGCAAGAAAAGTTGAACTTAAAGAGAGAGTGTGAACAGTTGCAGAAAGAACCATCTCCCGCTCAGAGGAAGGTGAGTTTTCCAGGGTCTGTGCTGCGTGTCAGTGTTGTGACAAGAACTCGTTACTCCTTAGAGTGTTTCCAACCCTGCAGGAGTCTAAGGAAGTAATTGCAGTGGCACATTGTGGTTCCTCCCTTTATCTCTTTATGCCTCTGTAGTCTTGTCGAAACAGTACTATAGTTCTTTTTGATTGAGTAATGGTTGGAAAAGAATAATACATTTGAAGGTTTCATGGGGAAGACAGGTCATCATCTCCACTATTATAAGACTTTATAAATTGGCAAAATATATGTAGCCTACATATTGGAAACACCCTGTTATGTACTGTATTAGTTATCTGGTGCTGTGTAACAAAATAGCACTTGGGCCCCTAGTTTCTGTGGGTTGGAATGCAGAAGTAGTTTGGCTGGGTGGGCTGACTCTGGACTGTTGTGATATCAGCCAGGGCTGTGATTACCTGAAGGTTTTGCTGAGGCTGGAGGATCCATGTTCTAGGCTCTTATATGACTTACCAAGAGGCTTCTGTTTCCTGCTATTTAAATGCCTGAGATCACAACTTCTTACTTCCTGGACAGACAGATACCCAAGCTCAAAATACCAAGACAGGCTGTAGGTGTTTGAGACTGTGACATCATAAGTTGCACACTATCCTTTCTGCCGCAGGCTGTCCATACACAGACTAACCCAGGCAGTGGGGATTCTTGAGGGCCCTCTTGGAGCTGGCTACTTCCTGCTCCAAGCCCAGTAGCACGAGTCCATTTGCTTTCTGCACCCTGTCTCATGGAGTGAGGGTTCAGACCACGTTCACCTGAGGATTCTTCAGGTTCCTTGTTTTTTTCTTTCCTAAACCAAAACTTAAAGTTTTCACTATTGCATTCCTCTTGTCAAATATGTGGCTTATTTAAAAAACCCTGGAAGAATGAACAATGTTAGTTTAGTTTAAAAATACTCATGTGTTTCTACAACTTGTAAGTGTTTTGACCATTTACAGTGAGAAGGCTGGTGGTGGTCTAAGATGAAGTGTCATTTAATTTTTCAGTTCCTTTTAAGCAAACCTGTCAGAGAGTGTTCCTTAGCCGCTCACCAAAGGAAAAGTCTTATGAGAGATTTTAAAATAACAATTGTAGGGCCTGGAAACGTTCCATTACTGCTTGACAAATCTTGCTGTTCTCAGCTCTTTTTGATAGAAGCAAAAATTAGCCTTCTACAGTAGTGTCCTGTTTTCTATTTAGCGATATTTTGAATCCCAGTGTCCTGGGGCTCATTAGATTCTTGGTGTATTAAAGCAATTCCAAAAATGAAAACATACACATTCTTCAAATTTCATCTTTTAAAACTGAAAAAAAGTAGTGTTACATAAATCTTTTTTTTTATAAATCTTCATTTATGTACCCTCAAAACATCTCCCCCCTGAGATCCAGTAGCAGAGGATCATTAAATTAATTTAGTGAACAATAGCATTTTTTATTAATAAAATATATTAGGAAATAGCAGTTTATGGCTCATGGTAAGAAGTCTTACATAAGCATTTTCTTTTCATTTTGTTCTTTTATGTTAAAGATAAAAAATGAAAACATATTGAGACACACATAGACATAAATAAAACAATATAAAAACAATAAAAGCAATACAGAATTCACACAAGGTGATAGGAAATTAACAATGGTTCTTGTATTCCATATTGTTATCTTCCAACTGGTTACTCAGATAAACAAATATAGGCTAAATCGTGGAAGCAACCCAGATGCCCATCCACTGAGGAATGGATAAAAAAGATGTGGTATTTTTATAAAATGGAATATTACTCAGCATAAGCATTTTCTTTGGGTGATGATGTAGCTACAGCTGTCCACACAGACACCTGGAGGTGTGGATACTGTGTTACAGGATTTTCTTGTGATTTTTGCGGTGGGTGGCATCAAAGTTTAGAAGCCAGCTAGAAGCCTGAAAGAAGTGCTGATTAAACCTAGATTACGTAAATAGCACTGCACTGTTTATTATTTCTGCATTGTTGAATTTTCTTGGCCTTCTTTCAAGAATACAGAGTTTTGACAAACACGGATTTATCAAAATAGAGTGGAACAATTTGAGTGCTTTTTTTTGTAAAGGGGAAATTCTATTTTTTAATAGGTCAGTCAGATGAATGTCCTTGAACGAGAATTAGAAACAATTCATTTGGAAAATGAAGGCCTGAAGAAGAAACAAGTGAAACTTGATGAGCAGCTGGTGGAGGTAAGTATTTAAGCAAATGGCCTTCACTGTGTGAAGAGTATTTTAACCCATGAGTGAGACATTTGCTGGGAGAGACTAGCCCTGGCATGGAGTTCCTGTTGTGAAAATCTGAGTATCTGCCAACCTGCATTCTTTGCCCTACTTTACCAAATTTATCTATTTATTTGTTGACCTTTTCGAGACAGGGTTTCACCATGCAGTTCAGACTGACCTCAAACTTACTTTGTAGCCCAGGTTGGCCTCAAACTCGCAGTGATCCTCCTGCCTCAGCCTCCCAAGTGCTGGGATTACGCCACCATGCCCAGCTAGTACCAGTTTTATTTTTGTGTACCATTGTAAGATATAATATATACCATCATTGGATATGAAACAACTTAAAATCTTCCTTAATAACTAAAAATTCCATTGAGATATTTTGTCTTTAGTAAATGAAAATGTTAACATTTTGTGAATTATAAAATGTACATAAAATAGAGAATGATGCAGAGAAAATGTCTTTGTATTCTTAAAAGAAATACAATGTATACAAATATTTTGAAGCCAGAATTACAGGAAAGAAGAAATATTGAAATATTTTCTTTTATAAAGCTGGATATAAGCCAAGGTAACTTTAAAAAGTAATACACGGTTTTTAAATGTGTGATATGGACAAGCATATCACACTGACATTTAAACAGTGACTAAAAGTTTCTGGCAATTTTATGTTGTCTGATTTATCCACAAATGGGGAGATCAGTGGAACTGTAAGTGGGAAATCCAAGCCATGTTTTCTGACAGCCTATAATAAATGCATTCACAATCTTGAGCTGCAGCCTGTGCTTAGATGTAGATATGCTTTCCTGATGAAGTAATTATATAGTGTAATGAGTAAGATACCCAACGCCAAGCCCAGCGTGTCTAGCCACAAACTGAAATGGAGCAGGCTGTGATCGGTCGCCGCTGGATGTCCTCCAGATGCCCAGCCAGCAGTCTGGCTCTTCCTGTGCTCCCCTGAATCCCATTTATATTGTTAACCATCCAAAGCAATTTCCCCACATCATCTTCCCCTTCACCTAGTAGTAAATATTTGCTCATATTGAATATTGAGTGTTCTTGCCACTGGAACTGAATAAGGAGAAAAGCATCAATTTTCTTTCTAAACACTGAAAAGAATATTTCTTGGACTATCCTAATAACACTTTCATGAAGAAGTAAAGACTGTGCTATTCACTATAGATTGGGTATTTTTAAACAGCTCTATTGATATATAATAACAGAGTATACAATTCAGTGTTTTGGGGCATGTTATTCATTTTTAAAAAGTGATAAATATTTACAGGATATAAAACATGCCTTTTTGATCATTGTTAAGTTTAAAGTTTAGTAGTATTAATACATCATTTCCAAAGCCTTTTTCTCAGTCTCTAACTATTAAGCATTCCTCCTGCTGGCCTTATAACTTGGATTTATAGTATGATATCTATAGGTTAAGCTAGTTTAGGGAATTTACAGTCGCTTCCAGCGCATGCTTGGTATCCCAGCTCACCTGAGGGATTGGTATATTCCTTCCCGTCAGGCATTCTCACCTACGTCAGATCTTTGGAAGCACAGGAAAGCTCCCAGGAGATTCTGATCTGATGTATGTGCTCCTGTAGGGGAAGGGGTCCCTCCTCATCTCTGTCTATGAACCAGTTTAAACATCACTGATCTGATGCAACGCATATCCTATTCCCATGTAATTAAAATTACCAGAGTAGGAAATAGAAGAATTGAGGCTAGAGTTTGTCTCCCACTCAAAGGCCTTTTCAACTATGGGAGACAACATTCAGTCAGAAAACAAGAACAAAAAAAAACCTTGACCATTTCAAAAGAGTATCAAGTCTGCTCTGTACCGCTGTGGTAACCAGCACTTTCAACAGGTGAACAAAAATTCTTGAGTTTATATTCCGCGTCTGCAAGGGCCAAGGGATGGTAACATCCGAGCCTTCCATCCTGGACCTGGGACTGTCTAAATAATCGTATTGGGACAGGTACAAATGAAAGGAAGCAAGCTCACAAACGCACCAGCTGACAGCAGGTGAGGATGTACAGGCAGAATCAGAGTTGTAAGATTTTTATGTCTACAAAATGTATATCCAGAGAAATGGAAGTGTTAGCCCTTCCTGTGGTTTTGTTCAGGTATGTGAATATATGCAAGTGGTACCGTTGTTTCTCTGTTTATAACTCCCTTTTCTTCTTTCTCTAACTCCTGTAATTTTCTTCTGTTTGTTTTTATTTTGTCTGTGGCTATCCTGTACCTAGAACTCAGTGGTTGGAAGTAGCAGAGAAGGGTGCAATTCTCTGCCTGAGATAGTGTGCGAAGGTAGAACATTCTCTTCCAATGGACTTTCATGGCATGGGGCCATCTCATTAGACTCTTAATTCATGTAACCATTTCTACGACTGTACCAGTCAACAAGTACTAAAGAGCCAATATTCATTTTCATTTTGCTTTTACTGTGGAATATGTCTCTGTGTACATTATGATTTTCCTCAGTGTTTAAAGCATTGTATATGAAGAAAATTATCCCACTGATACAAAGTCATGGGATCCTAACACTGTATTTTCTTTATTTATGAAAATGAAGTGGGAGGTTTTTTGAATCTACAACTAAAAGGATTTCAGGATGGGTAATGGTCTACCTCAGACATGAGGATCTAAGGAAATGAATAGTGGCTTTGAAGTTTCATGGTAACATTTAATTACAGTTGCACCTGAGAAGCTCTTTTCCTCTTGCCACAAGCCTGAAGGTGCTTCCTCTTGGGTTTTAGATTTGCTCGTGTTTCCTGCATGCCCTCCATTGAGTCCGGTGTCTGTTGAATGTGCTGACAGATGTGAGGTAGCATGCTCACTGGCCAAAACGTGGTGTACGCTCATCATTTCCTCTCCCTACATTTGACTGGCATGTTGATATACCATTTCCTCATTGTCTTGAACAAATGCTTCTGTCCCATATACTCCATTTCCAAGATACTTTAGGATATCGCCTTATGCTCCAGAAGTTAATTGCCCATCTCACTGTGCTGTGTAAGGGTATAACTACACACTGACAAACATTTTCTAAATGGGTTCATGTAATTTTAGGTGCAAGATGAAATTCCTCCCCTCTCCAAAATTTTGCTAACATGGGGTTGGAAAATACGTAGCTAGTTAACATTTGTCTTTAAGAATCTTTATGAGTGGTAGGTATAGAGGAAATCCTAAAATGTAACCACTTCCCTGATTTTCCTACTCCAACCTCATTCTTGAAAAAGGGGCAAAGGGTAATTAAATGTGCTAGCATAGAAAAAAGTCAGGTAGAATTCAGCTATACCATACTATATATTGTGCATGGATACTCTTATAGTCACTCGAGTGAGGAAGTACAATTTTTTAAAAGTCTGAAACTTTTCAGAAAGCCTGCTTATTCATTATCTGTTAAAATGGCTCTTCCCATTCTCTCTCACTTGGGTTTGTGCACCGCCCTGTTGGTAAGTTATCATTTGAGCAGAGGCCATAAGCCCTAGAGTTCACTACTCCCTGGTGCGGACTGAAGGGAGCTACCGCTCACCAGACCTTTGGCCTTGTCCTGCAGATGCAGCACCTGAGGTCCACTGTGATGCTTAGCCCGTCCCCTCCTTGGGATCTGCAGCCGCTCCAGCAGCAAGCCTGTCGGGTAGTCCCCAGGGAGCAGTTTCTGCAGCTTCAACACCAGCTGCTGCAGGCGGAAAGGAGAAACCAGCACCTGCAGGAGGAACTTGACAACAGGGCCTCCAACACCAACATGCCACAGGTAGCAAGCGCTCTGTTCTTCTGTCGGTCAACTGAGCTCACCTCCTTCATTTTACCTTTATCTGAAAGGTGGGGATAAAGAACCTGAATCTTCTGAGCGTCACACCTTCCCTGTGTTCTGCCCCACCCCCCACAGAACTGCAGAGCTGGGTTTGGGTTTGGTTTTTGCAGCGCTGCGTTGAGCTCTCAGCTTCTAGGTTGGGGGAAGATGTTCTGGTCTCCTATGCGCACTGGTAGTAGATGACAAAGTGCCAGGATGACTGGAGCATGTGCACCATTGGCCTAATGGTCCCATCTGATGCCACAAATAGGAGAAAACTCAAGTGTAACTTGGGATATGTACGAATGACCCAACATCCCAAGTTTTCCTGTACCAGAGGGGTGGAGCCTGCCAAGTGCTGTGAAACTTACAAATGGGACTTTTATTAACTGATAGGTAGAAGGTGTAGTCAGTTATATACTCTTAGTTGATACGGTTCATTTAACTTAGGTTTTGAACAATCTAGTTTGAAAAGCCATTTTAAAAAATAAAACTCTTCCCATTACCTTTGAATTAGCCTTATCCTAGCGCAGCTGTCAGATACTATGTAATCTTGCATTACCTAGGTTTGCAAAGTTATTTTTCTTCAGTGCCTCATTCACAATCATCTGTCAGAGATTTCATAACTCTAGTCTAACCTGTTAGTTAATTCAAAATTAGGGATGAAAACTAAAAAGTACTTCTTCATGGAATTCCAAATCAGTTTTTCCTAGTTTAGATGCACTTGTGCTTCCAAATACCTTACTCTTGGTTGATATTGATAAGGAATTTTTCTTAATCCCCTCAAATCATATTTTAGTACTAAAGTTGTGTTCTCCTCTTCTAATCTGTAGCCATGCTTTGCAGTGATATAGCCCTCTCTGCCCCCTGTTCTTAACAAAACTTTGAAACAGTCTTTTTTCTTATCTGTTTTTAAATCTGACAATTTTTGGAAGCTTTTCTACACACCACAATACCTTCCCGGTATCAAAATTAAATTTTTGAGTTAACACCACAGCGGTAGACTACTGGAGGGATGCTGCAACTCATTCTAGAACTGAACTATAGAACCCTGACCCCTGGTTTCTAATCAATCTCTGAGGCCCAGTTACCTGGCCAAGACTTTGTTCTCACTCTCCCATAGACATGGTTTTCATTCAAAGCATGCTCCTCCCAGCCCGCCCACCCATTTTTAAAAATAAAATCTATCCTTTTACTCAATTACTTCTGTTAATATTCTTGTACAAAAAGAGAAAGAAAGAAAGAAACAAAACAGAAAAAGAAAGAAAGGAAGGAAGGGAGGAGAAGGGAAGGAGGGAGGGAGGGAGGGAGGGAGGGAGGAAGGAAGGAAGGAAGGAAGGAAGGAAGGAAGGAAGGAGGGAAAGAGGGAAAGAAAGAGGTAAAAAAAAGGGTAGGCTGCTTATTACTTTCACTAGAATACCACTCCAGGCTTTTGCTGCTGAGCTGACACGAATGTTAAGGATTATATAAAGTACCAACAGAATGTGCATGTCATCTGGGAGTGTGGAGTGATGTGCCATCCCCTGCCTTTGTGGCACTTTGCTTGCGTGTGCAGTGTCAGTGTTTGCACTTTCAAAAACCGTTTGCGTTGTCCTGTGTGAAGTCAGACGCCCGTAGAAACCCGTCCTCTTGGCCTCAGGGTGAAGTGTTGCACTTGCCTTCTTTCTCTAGGCTTTGCTACCGGAGCAGCGAGCGGGGCACGCAGATTCCTACAGAAGGATTGGGCACCTGTGAGCCGGGGCTGCTATGGAGGCCACTGGTTGCCATGGCAGACTCTCCGATGCTCACACGCACACACGCACGCACAGCACACAGAGACATAGGCTGAGACCCCTGGAACCAAGCGCTTCGCAGTTATTCGATTGTTATTTGTCCTGAAGCCTTTGCAGTATTATGTCTCGTATTTATTTCTGTAGAAATCACAGGTTTTGTGAATCACATTCACAAACTTCAGGTTGTTGCAAATCACTTTTATTTAAAGAGTGGATTTAAGATTCAAAGGATGTATTCTATATATTTTCTCATTCCATATGTTGTAAATTTTTTTTAACAAAAGGTACTACTTTTATATATGGAATTTGAAGAAAATCCGGGTTATTTATACTGGTTTGTGTAAGATGCATGATAATTTTTGACAGGGAGAAGGAACGTTTTGATGAAACAATGAAATACGTTAAATGTATGGCTGCCTTTGTTTCTCCTTTTTTCCTCACTCTTTTGCCATATCCCACACTCTTAGAATTACCTGTTACAGTTTTCTGTTTTGCTAGATTTTCTTAGGACAATGGACATGAAACATTTCATTATGTGTGAACCTTAAGAACTCATTAGCCATTGTCTTTTATTATTTGGTTATGAAAATTTATCTTATATTTTTCTAAAATAAAAAAATTTATAGGCCTTTTTAAAAGCTAGATATCCAGCGCCTAATTTGCCTTCGAATTAGTCACGTGGCTCATTTATGATTAAGGGCTCTTATTTAATATCCAAGCAAACGCAGGCTTTCAGCTTGTTTGGTCATCCTGCATGTTTTATTATAAGGTAGGCCTTTTTAAGAATATTTAACTGCCGACATTTGAGATACGCTTAACGCGCTGACGCACTGGCTGTGATCTGGCATTCCTTACGTGGACGTTCTGGTGAACAGAAGGAGACAGTCCCATACCTTCCCCACCCACGTACTACTGAAGCCACCCCTGGTGGGGGACAAGGAGTGTCCAGGGCTCTTTTCCCACTTTGTGGTTTCTATCCAGGAGTGACCCGTGGGGAGCAATTCTTGATTTTCAGTCTGTTCTGGTGATACATTCACTTTCTAGCCCAGATATCTGCTTCACATTGACAAGACAAACTGGGAAGCAATTGACCAAGATACTGGCGGGGGTGAAAATTATGAAGGGAAAGAAATCCTCCCAGGGATCAGTCATTTCAAAGGAAAAACAGCTGTGTCTCCATGTTCATTAGGAGCGTTGAGGCAGCCCCAGGGAGACCCAGTGTCTGTCTGCTGCGGAGACCCCCATGGTGTCACAAAGACCCACGCCCCAGCGGGAGGCTCATCACCAGCTTTTACCTTGCTTGGGTACTCATTTCACTAGGAGAAGTGCACACGGGTACTCAATGAGGGGTCCTCAGAGTTTTGCTTTTTATCAGGGCGCAGTGGTATCACAGGTAAGGTTCTCTCTGTTTGATTCTTTCTCTGATGTGGCTACTTCTCTCACATGCACAATCCATGTGGTATTCAGAAGTCCCCTTTCGTCAGAAATCCATCCTTCCTGTTGTCAAAGCAAAACATTAGCTGTCCTTTCTATAGGCATCTTGTGGGGAGAATAAGCCTCTGGTGGTATGAGTGTGGCATGATTGTCAAATGATGCTACATCTTTTTTCTTTTCTACAGGGAAACCAGGAACAACTGGTGACACTGATGGAAGAACGGATGATAGAAGTTGAACAGAAACTGAAACTGGTGAAGAGGCTTCTTCAAGAGAAAGTGAATCAGCTCAAAGAACAGGTGAGCCCCCCCCATCCTCTCTGTCCATCCACCTCATATCCCAGGTTTAACTCCGCTTTCACATCCCTCTATTACCATTAACTCGTGTTGTCTAATAAAGGCAAATTCTACCACAGCGTCTAGAAGAACTCAGGATCCACTCTCCCCTATACTGCTCCAAAAATATGAATTCTGTACTCTACATTTTTTCCAGAGCTCTTTTACAACATATGTTTGTCCACAATTTTAACACATTTGCTAACAGTATCTCGCATGGATCTAACACACCTCTCATGAGGTTCTATGGCTCAAATTGAATGTGTATATCTCATTTTTCTTCTGCCCAAGATAGCGTGCCTGTTTGAATATAAAAACATGATACTGGTTAAAAAAAGATTGAGGGGAGGGGTAAAAAGTAGAACTTGAGCTTTCCAGTTCCCAATAGCTTGTGGCAACCCCAAAAAGCACCTTATCAGACCCCAAAAGGACGTGTTTTCAATAGAGTCTAGATCCCAAATTCCAGACCAGTAAGCACCCACTGGTGGCAGATGCGACCTAAGTGTTTAAGGGTTAGTTGTGCATCCAGTGAGCTGTTCAGGGAGGACCACCTCTAGGACCATGTTTGAGCATGTCTGGAGACGGACTGAGACAGACTGGTGGTGTCTTTCTAGATAAACATTTTTAAAAAGCATGATCATCCCAAGAGCAGGTCTGAATGCAGGTGCAGTCAAGAATTCTCCTTTGCCCTTTATCTTAATAAACAGGAGAGAGAAAAGAAGGTCCTAGTAATGAGCAGTTGCCCATCCAACCCTGTAAGTATTCATTTATTCATGTTCCTGTGTTCCCGAGTCATGTTTCGGGTACTGGAGAAACAGCAATGAAACAGAGAGAGAAGACCCCTGCCCGTATTGAGTTAAAATCTAGCACTCCTACGAGGTGCCAAGCATTTGCCCGATGACAGGGTCAAAAACAAAATAGGGCTGGCTGTGTTTTCAGTAGAACACAAGAGAAAAGACGCTTCACCCAACCCGTTCCCGCCGCCTTGAACCACCAGAGGTGCATGTGTGACTCTCCCATCGGGTCGCTTGTACCATCCGATCGGACCACCCCTTGCTGCTCAGTGGGACAGTCAGGCACGTACCACTGGCGGTACAGGCCGCCCAGCAGCAAGACATCCACATCACGGCCCCATTGGCAACATGTGAAAGCTTCCTGCAGGCCTCTTAAATGGAGTCCTGAGAGCAGAGTGACAGGTGAAAAAATGTGGGAAGGGCCTGCCAAGCTGTGGAAACATCCAGAACTTAGGAAAACGTGTAGGGCTGGGGCATCTGTAAACACTGGGCCCTGCTGGGCTGTCATGCCGTCCTGGGAGAGGAGAAGAGAGATAAGGACCTCATTTGCTACCCAGAGTGAATTTCATCCTGTGGTGGTGAAAAGCAGTTGAAGTGATTCTTAATAAAAGGGAGGGAAGGAAAGAAAAGCAATATTAGAACATTTCAATGAAGAGCGAGTTCTAAAGTGTTAGGACATGCCGCCTGCCAGTCACTGGAGTGTTGTTCATTCGGGAGTGCTAGTTAGCCTTTCTGTGGTGGCTGTTTATCCCCTCAAGCTTTTATTTATTTAGAGCCTCCACTTGGATCTAGGTGTAAAGTGAGGACTTAAAAGTATGATGTGGGTAAAGGAGATTGAAGACATTAACAGGAACGATATGAGAAAAAGTCTCCCAAATCTGCTAACAAGTTTTCCTACCCCCCAACCTAGACTAAATACTCTAACCATAAGGATTAGAATATACCTGCTAGGCCCTCTGAAGAAAATTGCCCAAATCTGGTCTTTGTTATAATTCGTGAGCCAACTTTTGCAGTAATCAGTGGATTATTGTTATGAACGCAAACCTTCCACACTTGCTAAAAGCAGAGTTTGTACCTCAAAAATTTAAGTTGCAAAAGTCTTGTTAATTTTAGAAAATAAAGGATGACCGCTTATTTATTTAGGTGGGGGAAAGACATTTTGGAGACCTTTAACAGCAATCTGTTACTCTTCTTACTAACATCTACAAACATATTGTGTAAAGAAACAGCTTGGAAAAAGTGGATTTGTTCCACTCGCAACCCGGATGCCAAATCTGATGTTAAAGCTCCAGTGTAAAATAAAAACTCTCGTGGAGAATTGCCTTTGCCTTTATAAAACAACCAACCTACACCAGCCCTTAAACTTAAAAGCGCTGTTACAGAAATGGGATCAAGATGTTTCTGGTTCTGTTTCCAGCTCTGCAAGAACACTAAAGCAGATACAGTGGTGAAGGACTTGTATGTTGAAAATGCTCAGTTGTTGAAAGCTCTGGAAATGACTGAACAGCGGCAGAAAACAGCTGAGAAGAAAAATTACCTCCTAGAAGAGAAGATTGCCAGCCTCAGTAACATAGTCAGGAATCTGACACCAGCACCCTTGACTTCTACGCCTCCTTTGAGGTCGTAGGCACACCACAAGATGCAGTCTCATTTGTGCACTTTACTGAAATAGGTGGAACTTTTCAGTAGGCTCCCTTAACCCTCCTTCAAACAAACAAACAAACAAACAAAAAACTTCAGGGCTTAAAATTAAAACTAAGCCTAAGTCTGCCAGCGTCAGAATTGGAGTCTCCATCATAATTTTTTAGATAGACTCCTGTGGGAATTCCAACAAACAATCACACATTTCACTGTTTATTCAGAAGCTCCAAATTTCTTCTTTAACTGTTCTACTAGTAGCTACCAAGAAGATCAACGTGTGAAACAATTTCAGAACCTTAAAATCCCATCTTATTGTATTTTTTAAAAGTCACTATTATCTATGAACTGTGTAGAGTCTGGATATTTTCTAAGTTTGAGACCTGATTAAAGTGGTTATTAAGAGCTATCTTAAAATCAAATGTAGGTATTACACATTTAAACACTGAAAAGTCCCTCTGGTTGTAATAGTTTGGGGTGTTTGAATTCACTGGTAGACTTCACTTCTGTTTGATAAGAAGTCTGGGCTCATTGCCCAGTGAGGTCGGAAAAGCCCAAGCTTGTAGAACTCTACCTTGGCCTGATACCAACTACTACTCGTGATGCGTTGTAGATTAAGAACTGATACACTTAAGCTATAGTTGAGTATTACTACCCTTGATGTATTATAGATTTAGAACAATTGACTCAACTGCACTCTTAACTAATGTTAAAGCTTTACTTTTTTTAAACAGCCTTTTTCTTCCTCCTCTTAGAAGTTTCATTTGGGACCTTGTCTTCTAAGAAATGGATAAAGCCACATTCTTAAAGCATCTGAACTATAGGGAGAGCCCTGAACAAATCACTCTGGAGTAAGCAGCCACTTTTGAAGAGGGATATGCAGACCTTGGGATTCTCCTACGTCTAAAGTCTTAGAATTCATGGACTTACCTTTGAGGATGCCTCAAGAACTCAGGGAACAATTCTTTATCTTCTTCCTGATCTACTGTTGGGCTTCTCTAAGAGTTTGGAATGTATAAACCATGTGACCTTATTTATTTGTTTTATATATTTACAGCCATAGCATTTTTATTTCTACATTTTAGTGCATTGAACTGTCTGGAAGAGGCCTTGATCTTAGAAGTGAAAACTTCTTCTAACTTATAGATTAGTTTTGTTGTTTGTTTAACAGAGGTCAAACTTTCCAAGCTTCTTACCCTTCTATACCTCAAACCTGATGGCAAGAGTTTCTTACTGTTGTAAGCTTTGGCACACCATCTGTGGGAAAGTCGTGCGAGACAGGACTGTCCATCCATTCCCAAGGTCAGACCTTACACCACAGTAAATACTCTAGACTGGAGAACACACTGCCTGCCTCATCCCAGTTAAAATTTCCACTTCTAACCTGCTTTCTCCAGCAATTAGTGGGGGACTTAAAAGGTGCAGGACACTACCAAAGCTCATCATACCCACCTACTTGTTTTCTACAAGACAGTAATTACATCAAAAATTTCACTTGGATGTATTCCAGGAAGTTCAGACTCATCTACTGACAGGAGCTATAAATAGAATAACCAAACACTGCTTTATCAGCAGGAACATAAGATAGAGCAAACTGCCTAAGAAGTCATATAACAGTCAGACCTTCAATCTCAACAAAAGTTTCTACCAAGGAACTTCTTCCTCAGGGCCTAACCACCTGCTGTCAGCCTCAGCGGCCAGTCCAGGAATCCTCACTGTACAAGTCCCTGACAAGGCCCTACTATCCGTGGGACTAGGAGTTCATATTGGTGAAGGAGACGTTTCAGCGTTTGAATAGCTCTTCTTATCCCTAGGAAAAGAATTTTCATTCTTCCTTAGAATTACTCTTCAGACTATGCGACATCTACTTTCACACCTTCAAGTCCTACCCTGTAAACTCAACCACTTTATGGCACTGGCTTTAATAGAAAAAATGCTCACTTAATATTTTGGATAGCCCTAGGCCAAGGGCAAGGTACAACCTAAGCATCTGAGGTGTGCTTACATGATGGCTTCAGGTTAGTCTACGTTATTACCACTGAAACTGAACACAAAGCATATTTCCCAAGTAGCTGGCTTAGCATGTGATCACATTTATTGTATTTGTTTATTTTTTACATTGTGAAAAGTGTAGGTCAATTTGTTTCCTATACATTTGTATTTATTTATATATAAAATGCTGTACAATAAATGTAAATATGACATTTTGGGAATTTTTAGACTACATTTAGATTATGTTTATCCAAAATTAAAATAGTACTCAAATGAAAATTAATTTAGCCAACCAGGAATTTGTTGCTTTTACCTACTAACAACAATGGGGGGAAAAATCATGAGAAATATACAGATACCTTAGATTTATATATGTATGCAAGTTTATTTTTGAGAAACAGTTTAGAGTGGGAGTTTAACTGTCCACTTCTAATATAGCGATGGCTTTTAAGATACTTTGAAGATACTAAATTTAAAATGTTAAAATTGAGTTTAGATTTTCCTTTCAGACTTCTTAAAAGGCACTTCAAAGTCAAGTTATATATTTTATAGTAATTTAGATTTTTTATTAAAAGCACTGGTTATTAAATTTATTTTAATGTAATAGTTAATTATTTAAGATTTTCCGAAAAGATCAGATCTTCATTTCAAGGACGAAGAATCAGATTTACCTTTGAAACGATATATCGCACTGAGCAAAGGAAATGTGGGTGATAAGACCTCTGTTATCCTACTTTACTTTCTTCTGCTTTTTAAAAGTCTGGGCTCTTGAGCTCAAATTTGTGAAGAGAGAGAAGTAGGGAGTATAGAGCCAACCACAGTATTGTATTTATTTTTCTAAATCTCTTATTAAATCCAGACTTTAAAAACTGTTTTAAATGTGAACCCTTCACAGCAGTTTCAATACACTGTTTATATATTCAACCAGCAGCATAGTTTACATAAGTAGATCATGAAATTCTGGGCTTTCAGGGTATCAAAAATGCACCAATTATTTGGGCAGGAATTATTTTGAGAAACTGGTTTGTTTTAAGAAATAAATAAGGCCTTGTGGCAGAGTTTGGCTTTTTGACATGTAAAAAATGAATTTGTAATTTCTCTTTATTTTGCTGAGTGAAGAAAAAAGAAATGTACTCCTGTTGTCAGGTATGAGGCAAGTCATGTTTTGAATGGATTACCTATAATGAATGACTCATTGGAATGAGGTAATTAGACAAGCAATGCCAAAAACCAAATCAAAATCTAATAGCCAAAGCATTCATATTTACAATCTTATATCCTGTTTGGAGCTATCCGAACATTTCAGTGCTGAAAAATAATTTTTATTTTGTGGCATAAGAATAATTGTTTGACAATGTCAAAATTAGCTTTTTTGTTTCTCAGTTCTTTGAATGATACAAGTTAAATTTGCTCTTTTTTTTTTTCCAGTACCAGAAATTGAACTCAGGACCTTGCACTTGCCAGGCAGGTGCTGTGCCACTGAGCCATATCACTGGCTAACTTTGTTCTTACGGGGAAACATTATTACTGCATGATTTAAGGGGACTTTAGTTTTGGAAAGGAAAACCTGAGTTCATCTATAGTCATCTCTAGAATTTGGTTCACATACAAAATAATGTACATGTGTTTATATCAGTTGTATATATATCTCATCTTAGCCATTGTATTCTAGAAAGACTTTAATGTGACTCTAAATGTAAATAAATAATTTTCCTAGTATGCCTCTTGTTTTCTATGTGTCCTAGACCTTTATGAACACTTTCAAGGTGTTTATCAGTAGTGTTAAGAGTGAAATCCAGAAGTGGTGGCGCATGCCTGTAATCCCAGCAATCAGGAGGCCGAGGCAGTAGGATCATTGCAAGTTCAAGACCAGCCTAGGCTACAAAGTGAGCCCAAGGCCAGCCTGAACTGCATAGCAAGACCCTGTCTCAGAACGCTCCCCCCCAAATAAAACGAGTGAAATCAAAATATGCACCAAACACATTCTAGAAATGCAGAATTTCAGACTGCACTCCAGAGTACTAAATCAAAATTTGTACTCTATGGCCTCCAAGTGATACGTTTGTGATTTAGAACATGGATTAAGGAGCGATGACTTCCACACCAGCCCCTTTTGTGTCCCTATATACTGTGGCAGTGGTGAGTTACTTGCAGAACCCTGATTTAACCTCAGGCCAGGTCCAGCTAGGGATATTGGATGCCTTGGAGGAAGCTTTACTTCACTTTGCTATCTGGGGGTGAGTGGCTCAGACTTCCCTATCCTCACAGGCTTATAGCCACTTAGATAAATGACCTGAAATCTGTACACATTTAGCTGCTCAAGAGTGACAGATGCAGCTAGAGACATAAAAAACTAACCTGAAAGCATGTTGTTAATATGCTGAATGCCGAAACTCATCTCGGGAATCTTTCTATATCAACCTCACACTTGCTTTGTGATTCAGGACCTATTATTACACCATTTTACAGATGAGGAAACTGAAGCTTAGCAATATTGTGGCTTATTCTAAGCCACACTGCCAGTTAAAGTGACAGAACTCATGGTCCAGCTTTGTCTGTGTTAATATGCTGCAATACTCATCTTTTCTGACTTCTGGCAGAACATCATTTAATTGGGCTTCATTCAATAACTGTACATTGCATTCTAGAGAAAAATAATGAACATTCCTATGGGGAGATGCAAGGTGGTAAAGGCACCCAGCACTCGCCTCATCCTCCACAAAGAACCAAAGTACCAGGCACAGTAAAGTTGGATTTTGAGGTGAGTGACCATGGAGAAGCATGAGAAATCAGCAAGAGAGAACATTCAGAAACATGGGACAACAGCGTGAACAAACTAAATGTTTAGTCACCTACCACTGCATCTACCACTTCAGCTTCACAGCCAGGGGAGGCAAAGTCTCCAGTCTGTAAAAGTATGGGTGGAAGAAGGAAATTCTATCAGCGTGGATTCACATTTACAAGCTATATATCCACTCTATACAAATTTTTCTAACTCATTTTATAAGTCCAGAATTACTCTAATACCAATATCACACAAAACCATAATCATGAAAGAACTACTTTAATAATCCATATGAATACAGGTACAAGAATTGTTAAAAAATTTTAGCAAAACAAAGATGATAATGTACTAACAGGATAATACATCACAACCAAATAGGATTTATCTCTGAAAACTAAAGTTGGTTTAATTTTTAAAACAAACACAGTAACTGTGTTAAGAGTCATCTCAGTTACTTTTCTCTCTTTGCTGAGACAAAATACCTGACACCCAAAGTTATAGAGGGGGAAAGGTTTATTTAGCTCACAGTTTGTAGAAGCTTCAGTCCATCATCAGCTGGCTCCAAGGCAGAGTAGCTCTGCAGACAGGCAGCGCAGAGGAGAGACAGTTCATGGTGGACAGAACAACAAGGAAGTGGGGGAGGGGCCAAGCCTCTTCCTGTCCCTTATGTTGTATCATATCCAGTCTGCTGGCCTTGGATGGGTGCAGCACTCACACCCTTCCTCCCAGCATTGGACCACAAATTGATCACAAGCTCTAAATTCAGCCACTTCTGAAAAGCCCACCATTGAGGACTGCTGAGGCTTTGGGGAGACATCTAGACATAAACCATAACATTGTCTACAAAGGAAAAAGCATATGATCAAAACAAGAGATATAAAAAAATTTACATAATTCTGCATCCTTGTTTGATAAAAGTTTAGAAAACCAGGAACAAAATTCCCCAACCTGATAAAGGAAATCTTTTTTTTCAATCTATGGTTAACATCATATTGAATAGTGAAATACTAAATGCTTCCCCTCAGGAGTAGGAAGAAGGAAAGAATGTCTGCTTTCATTACTTCCGGGCAACACGTGTTTTATGGGAGCTTCATTCCATAGGCGTAACTCATTACATCATTGGCCATTGGTTATCAACTCAACTTTTAGCCAAACTCCTTTCCTAAAGGTTCAAGTTAGGCATGAAAGTTCCAACTCTAATTGCAAGTTGGGTCTCCTGGCAAGTAGTCTCCATCCTGACACCATCCAAGAGCCTACCCAGAGTCATACCACTTGAGTAAAAATGCTCTTAACACCTAGGAATTTCCAAGGAGTCCTGGAGCTTCATGTTAGACACTTCTAATACTCAGGAACTTACAAAGGTCTTAGGAGATCTATGTCAAGAATAAAGGTCAAAAACTAAAAACTGGTTCAGTACCTTTTTCTGAAATGGACTTTACCAGCTGAGAATCTTTGAGCCCAAAAATCCAAAATCTGAAATGCTCCACAAACATTTTTAAACATTTTAATCATGTCAATGCTCAAAGAATTTCAGATTGCAGGGCATTTTAGATTTTGGACTTTTACATTAGGGTCTCTCAACCTCTGTTAAAAGGAACGTTCTCCTGACATCCCTAACTATGAGGGATTAGGAACTCTATCTTAAATTGGGAATGAAGAGCAAATACGTATTTCTTAGTATGTCACAATGTCACCATGCAAAATACTTGTACTGAAAACTATAAAACGTTTCTAGTAGACGTTAAGACTACTGTCTTGGTTACTTTTTTCTCATTGCTGAGACAAAATACCCAACACCCAAAATGAAGAAAGGAAAGGTTTATTTAGCTTACAGTTCGTGGAGGGTTCAGTCCATACTTGGCTGACTCAGAGGCAGAGTGGCACATGGCAGAGGGCAAACTGTTCATGGCAGCAGAGCACAGCAAAAACAACCAGAGCAAAACGGAGGAATGGCTGCAAGCAGCCTCCTTTTCTCCCCTACATTGTAAACTGCCTACCCCCACGGTGAACCTCTCACACAATCTCCATGCCCTCCTCTTCCACAGGCTCAGGATGTGTACAAAGTAAGCACCCTGGCTTCCTGCTGAATCACTCAGCCAAACCTCTGGACTCCCCAAGTTGACACAATGTATCAACCATAACAACTACTTACATAAATGGAGAGAAATACCATGTTCATAGATTGGAAGACCAAATATCAATGTCATTCTTCTCAGATTAATCCAGAGAATCAATGGAATCCCAACCAAAATTGCAGTAAGTTCTGTGCAGAAATTGACAAGCTGATCCTAAATTTCATATAGAAATGCAAAGGACCAAGAATGGCCACACTGAAAAAGCAGAGCAAAGCTGTATTTAGTCTACTTGACTTAAGACTGTTTGTTAGGCTATAGTAACCAAGATGTTGTATGTTGATATCCAAATAGATAATTGGCCCGATGGGTCAGAGTGTTCTGAAAAGACCTATCTACATGGCAAATTGAGTTTTTACAAAGGAGCAAAGGCAACCCGATGAAGATTTACAAAAGCAACTAAAGAGATCAATGAAAAAACAAAGAAATAAATAACCAAATTTTCATTTTATTCACATTTTTAAAAAATCTAAAATATTCCACAGACCTAAATGCTAAGCTTAAAATTATAAAACTCAGAAGAAAGCATAAGCATACAGTAAATTTGGATTGGATAAATGTTTCTTAGCTATAACACCCAAGGCACTCCCCATAAAATAAAACAAATTGTAGGCGTGAAAAGTTAAAGCTTCTACTGTTCAAAAGACATTGTTTAAAATTACATCACTCTGAAAAAGGAGATCAGAGAGGACATCAGAACATGGAAAGAATCCTATGTTCCTGGATAGCAGGACCAATATAGTCAAAATGGCTATAAAATCTAAAATTGATATATAGATTTAATTCAATCAATCAAAATACCAATACAATCTCCATAGATTTAGAGAAAGCAGTCCAAAAATTCATATGGCCACAGAAGAGACCCAGAATAGCAAAAGCAGTCCTGGGTAACAAAAGCAAAGCAGGAGGCAACTCAATCCCAAATTTGAAGTTGTATTACAAAGTTACAATGATAAAAATAGCACGGTACTGAAAGCAGACATGTGGATCAATGGAAGAAAACAGGAAGCAGAAACAACCCTAGGCACATTCACCTATTTGATCTTTTAACAAAGAGACAAAAACATACACTGGAGCAAAGATAGCTTCTTTAATAAATAGTGCTGGGAAAACTGGGTACCCACATGCCACAGAGCCTGGATCCATATATCTTACCATGTACTAAACTAA
>PVLD010002086.1:60830-176781 GCA_004027595.1 Dinomys branickii
AAAAAAAAAAAAAAAAAAAAAAAAAAACAGAGTGAAGAGGCAACTTACAGAATGGGAAAAAAATTGCCAGCTATTCCTCAGAGGACTAACATCTAGAATACATAAAGAACACACAAAAAATTACACCCCCCCAAAAAAAATAAAATTAAAAAATGGGCAACCAAAAGGAACAGACAAATGGTCAATAAATACATGAGAAAAGGTATGATATCTCTGGCCTTTACAGAAATGGAAATCAAAACAACACAGAGATAAGATACCATCTCACTCCAGAAAGAACGGTTGTTATCAAATAATCAAATAATAACATGCTGCTGAGGCTGCATGGGGAGAAAACGGAACCCATCTACCTTGTGGGGAGGAATGTAAACTACTGCAACCACTGTGGAGATCAACGTGGAGATTCCCTCAAACACTAAACATGGAAATTCCATTTGACCCAGCTATTCCCTTTCTAGGTATTTTCCCAAAAGAATCAAAGTCACCATATTACAGTGCTACATGCATACCCGTGTACATAGCAGCACAATTTTTAAGAGCTAAATATTGGAAACAGCCTATATGCCCACAAACAGATAAATGGATAAAGAAAATGTGGCATTTAAACACAGTGGATACACCTGGCTTAAAAAATGATAAATTTGAAGCATATGTAGGGAAATTGATGCACCTCATAATATTGAAGAAAAATAAATCAGACACACAAGCTTAAATACCCCCTGGCTGCTTCTGCATAAGAAACCCAAACTATAAATGCAGAGCAAAATAAAAGCTAGATCATAGGAAGCAGGAAATCTTTTTCAAATGGGACAGGGAACAAGAGCTGTAGGAAGGAGGAAGGAAGGTAGATAGAGAGGATGGGGGAGAAAGAATTGAAAAAAGAAAAGCCGCGATACAGCTTTTGCGAATGGGAAGGAGACCAAGTGTTGCACAGAGCAGGGCGGAATGAGAGGGGATGAGAAAAGATAATTAAGATGTGTTACATACACATACCAACTCCCCACAGTAAATGTAATCACGACACGCTGCAAACATGTACTAATAAAAAGGAACCAAATAAAAAAACAGAAAGAAAAGCAAAAGACGTGATTCACAGTATGAAGCCAGTCAGAGAGCAGGAGAAAATATCTCCCATGCACACTTGACACAGTACTTTTACAAAAGATCATACATTCTCAATACTCAACAATAAATCAGCCAAATTAAAATGGGCAAAACGTTTAAACAGGCACCACATAGCATAAAAGATGGGAAAGAGTAGCACATGAAAAGTTTCATCATTAGTTAATAGAGAAATGCTAATTAAAAGCTATGACGAGATACCACCATGTACCTCTTAAAATAGCTAGCAAAAATAACCGAGCAAAACACCCAGACAGCATAGGCAAGGCCGTGACACAGTAACTAGAACTCCTACTCACACTGGCGATAAGATCACAAAATGGTGTTATCACTTCGGAAAACTGCAACAGTTTCTTTAAAACTGAAAATATACCCATCCTGTTTCCCAGCCATTGCATCCCTCCATATTTAACACTGACACATAGAGCACGTGTCCATGCAAAGCCATGCTACGTGAAAGTTCATAGTAGCTGTGTTTTAATGGACTCAACTGGGCCAAGGGATGTAGCTCAGTGGCAAAAGCACCTGCCTGGCAAGCGCATAGCACAGATAATTGGGCCTGGCACACAAGTCTATACATACTCTAAACTTGCACAAGACTGCTGTGAAAGTTCTGAACATCAGTGTGTCTGGGGTCATTGGATTTTTAATAGCACTGAATTTAAGAGGAAAGCATATTAGTAAAATACAGTATTTGCATATTAGTATCTTGGAATTTTTAAGAGATGTTCCAGGAATTCAGAGTCCTCTGAGTAACACATGAATCATGAGGAAGACGTCTGTGATTTGCAGGCGTTCTATTTATACCACCCTCTCCGCTTCCCTCTCTTCGCATTTGCAGGCCAGCCCCTTCATCTCTTCTCACGGATCAGGGTTTCGGTATGCTCCATGCCTTCTAGCAGGCTGCCTTTATATTCCCTAACTTGCTCAATTTCTCCCACCTTGCTCAAGGTCTTCCAACTGGACCCATTCGGTCATACCTGATCATTTAAAACGGAGGTTTCCCTTTGACCACAGCCTCCTGTTACCCAACCTCCACCCTATTTCCTTGTTCCAGTGTTTGCTTTTTTTACCTACATTACTTCTAGTTCCTGAATCCTGATCAGCATGAGATACACAACAACACCAGTCGAAAGATCGTGATATTTAATGTCCTGTTCAGACTTGTCTTGACCAAATGCATGACTGTAAGGTTTAAAAGGTGTATGGAATTGGAAAACTCAAGTCAAGGTGTGGTTTCTCTTTTTCTTTTCTTTTCTATCCTTCTCTTTTCTTTTCTAATAAATGTATTCAAAGCTCACTCCCAGTCCTCTTCAGCAGCTTCCATAATCTTAATTTTTTCTTTGCAGTGCTAGGAGTTGGTACCAGAGCCTTGTGCATGCTAGGCAAGCATTCTATTACTGAACCTTGGCTCCAGGACTCTTGTTTTGAATTTTAGACTTTAATCTTTTGCTTTGTTGGATTTCGTCAAGTAGATGTTTTTACAAGCATCAACAAGGCTGTATTCTTTCTCAATTTTCCTGGTTTTTTGTTTGTTTGTTTTCTTTCTTTCCCTGCCCTTGAATTTTTATTCTTTTTGTTTTGTAACACTGGGGATAGAACCCAGGGCCTTGCACCCACTAGGTGATTGTTCTACCCTGTCAATTCCAACTCTTTATGTAAAAATTTTAACAATTTTGAGATAGGATTTAGTTTCCTAGGCTGGCCATGAACTTGCAGTTCTCCTTGCTGGATGGCCCCTTCAATCTTTTGCTCTTATCATCTTAATTTTGTCCAGATTGTTAGATTTCCAGAATTCCATCATTCCCTCGGTACCTTCTTTCCAGTGTCCTTTAAAGTTCAATTCCACTCTGGAGGGTTTGGATTCTGGGCTCACTGTACAGACATGAGACTGAGACTTACATTCATTTTTTCCTGGGTTACATCCTATCTTAGTTAGTTCCTTGTTGCTGAAACAAAGTACCTGATGCCCAAGGGTGAAGGAGGAAAGGTTTATTTTAGCTGACAGTTTGCGGCGGTTTGAGTCCATAGTCAGCTGGCTGCAAGGTAGGGCGGCACGGCAGAGGAGCAACAGTCCACGGCTGGACGGTAAGAAGGCAGTGAAGCAGCCTTCCGTCTGCTTTCTCTTTTATTCCATCCAGTCTATAAGCCTTTTGGATAATGCCGTTCACACCCAGGGAGGGTTTCCATTACCCATACCCCCAGCACTATGCCAAGCCAATCAGTAGGACAAGCCAGTTATCATATACCCTTAATTCATATTCACGTGTGCTAGATCCAGGCACTCCAAAAAGCCCCACCAATGAGCATCTGAGGCTTTGTGGGGACATCTAGATATTAGCCATAGCGAATTCAGCATTTCTAGCTCTCCATTCTCCTGGCTTGGTTTTCTTTGTTCCCCGTGTGTGTATGAGCTTGCTATTCTCCAATTCTGATGGAACTTATCTTGTAGTAACTTTATAGGACAAAATATATGAGAGATACTGGATAGTGTGAGTCCCTTTCCTGCCACAAAATGTCATTACTCTCCTTTTGCTTTGGGCTTACATTTTGGATGGACATGGGATTGTATAAAGTAAAATTATTTTCCTTCAATGTATTGCTCTGTTGTTGTAAGGCAATCCTTGTTGCTGATGAAAGGTCTCACACCAGTCTGATTTTCATGACTTTATAAAACAGGGAAATAAATCTCTGGCAAGGAGGAGAGAGACCCAGATATGGAAGGAGCTGGGAGGGAGGAGAGAGGGAGAGAATGAAAAAAAAAAAAAAAACTAAGCTGTTACGTACATGGACCAACTCCCCCATGAGGAATGCGGTCATTATGCACTGCAAACATGTACTAATAAAAATAAAATTCAAAACAAAGTGAGATGCTAAGTGACCTTATAAATTAACAGGCCTACACAGAGTTTGTGGGTATGAACTCATCAACCAACACAGATGTATAAAATGGTCAAAGTAGGAGTAGAAAAGAATTTTAAGTGAAAATTGTCAGTTCATGGGGATTTTCTTCTCATACTAAATCTAGGCCTCTTCAACCTCTTCTCAGCATCATCATTTAAATGGACAATACCAGCTAGGAAAATACCACATTTCAAATGGATCATTTTAAGCCTGCATTCTGCTGGGCGTGCAACATTGGAATCACCTTCTCTTTTATGACTTTTGGTGTTAGATGTCAAAGTTTTTAATTTAAAAATTAAATAACACTTGCTCTAAAAAAGTAACATAATATAATAATTTTTTTAAAAATGTGGACTCACCACACACCCATAGTGTGTCTGCAAGGGCTGGGCTGAACCCTGGACATCTTTAGGAACCCTGATGAGCCTCTCTGGTGCCTCCCCAACTAGTGTGTGAGGCACGTGGCATCCTACACAACTGCTGGGGCCTTGGTGGTCACTCCCAGAACAACCCGCACCCCCTGGGAGCCCAGCTGAAACCTGGACAGAGTCAGCAGCCTCGGGGAGTCCATGCTCACCCTTCCCCACCAGTGTGGGAAGCAGGCTCTGTCCTGGGCAATATCTGAAGCCTCAGTAACCATGACCTCCATCCCCCCTACTCTTGTAGAAGCTGGGCCGAACCCCAGACAGCTTCAGGAACTCCAGTGAGATCACCCCACCCTACCCACACACACCTGGGAGCCAAGTGAATGCAAGAAAGTTTGGGAGCATGTGGGACCCTACCTTGCCATCATTCACCAGCACAGGAGCTGAATTGAACACCTCAGACACTCGCCCTGCCACTCACACACAAATGGGGGAGTGAGGTTGTGCTCCAGGGAACTTCTAGATCTTTAAAACTGACAAAACAAAGGAGCAAAATGCAATCCAAGACCTCCACACCACCCAAAACAAGTCCAGGAGACATCAACACAGAAGAGCCTGGAAGTCATACACCTGAAATTTCTGAAATGATAGCAACTGAAGTAAACAATTCCATCAGGCCATAGAAGACATCAGATCAGAAATAATGTCTCAGGTAAAAAAAGAAATTACAACAATAATGAAAGAAGTCTTCAGCATATCCAAAGATGACATTGATCAGAAAATAGGAGACAATAGACAACTCATGGAAACCTTGAGTGAACAATATAGAAAAGAACTAAACTGTATGAAACAGACTCAAACAGATATCCAGGAATTAAAAATTCCATTGAAAGATGGCAAAACTGCCTGAACAAAGCTGAAGATAGACTTTCAGACCTTGAAGACAGCATTGCCAATAATAAACATGAAAGAAGGGATCTCTTAAAAACAACAAGGAACCAGGAAATAATTCAACAACTGCAAGATGAAGCAAAGATAAATAATGGCAGACTAATAAGTATCACTGAAATAGCAGGTGTCAACATAAATGACATAAAAAGACTATTTGCAGAAATAATAGCAGAAAATTTCCCAGGCATGGAAAAAGAATCAGACATACAGTTAAATGAAGCATATAGAACTCCAGTTAATCATAACCAAAATAAATCTATACCCAGACAGATAGTGATCAATATCTCAGAAACTCAACAAAAGATCAGAATATAAAAGGCTGTTAGAGAAAAGAAGCAGATCACCTATAAAGGAAAACCCATCAGAATCATGGCAGATTTCTCAACACGAACCATAAAGGCAAGAAGAGCTTGGGGTGAAGTATTTCAGGTACTGAAAGAAAACAATTTCTAACCCAGATTCATGTACCATGCAAAACTATCCTTCAAATGTAATGGAGAAATAAAATATTTCCATGATAAAGAACAACTGAAGAAATTCATGAGTGCCAAACCAGTCCTACAAAGAGTACTAAAAGATACTCTAAAAAATAAAATAAAATAAAGATACTCTAGAAAGAGATAAAACAAACCACAACTTCAAGAACAACAACAGAAAGGAGCCACCAAGCAGAGCAAGCAATTAAACAGAGGGAAACAAGAGGATCCAACAGCAGGGAAATAACATGCAAAGATAATCCAGTGCATATCAGTTATAACTATCAATGTAAACGGTCTCAATGCACCAAGCAAAAGAAGCAGACTAACAAAATGGATCAAGAAACACAATCCAACTATATGCTGTATACAAGAAACATATTTAGCTCAAAAGAAAATTCATAGACTGAAAATTAAAGGATGGAAAACAATACTCCACATGACAGGAACCCAGAAAAAAGCAGGTATAGCTATTCTGTTTACATACAATGTGAATTTCAAACCAAGAACAATCAAAAGAAATAAAAAAAGTCACTACATGCTTGTGAGGGGAAAGCTACAAGAGGAAGAGATAGCAATCATAAACATCTATGCACCAAATATAGAAGCACCCAACTATATAAGACAAATTTTAACAGACATGAAAAATGAAATAAGCAGCAACACAATCGTAACAGGGGACTTTAACACACCATCGTCACAAAGAGATAGATAAACTAAACAAAAAATCAGGAAAGAAAAAACAGAACTTAACCAAACTTGTGAACATTTGGACTTAGTAGATCTTTACTAAGTAGTAGAGTGTTCCATCCAACAGCATCAGAATACACATTCTTCTCAGCTGCACATGGGACATTCTCTAAAATAGACTACATGCTAGTACACAGAACGTGTTTTAGTAAATGCAAAGGAACTGAAATTACGCCATGTATACTGTTGGACCATAGTGCAATGAAATCAGAAATTAATGACAAAAGAAAGCACATAAACTCCATAAACAGTTGGAAATTAAGCAAAATCCTCCTGAACAATGAATGGCCCACAGATGAAATCAAAGTAGAAATTAAACACTATTTACAATCAAACAAAAATGTAGATACAACCTACAGGAACTTGTGGGACGCAATGAAAGCAGTCCTCAGAGGGAAATATATAGCAGTGAATTCCCACCTCAGGAAAACAGAACAAGCAAAAATAAACAATCTTATGCCGCACCTCAAGTTCCTAGAAAAAGAAGAAAAAAATCAAACCCAAAGCCCAGGGGAGACAGGAAATTATGAAGCTCAGGGCAGAAATTAACACAATGGAGACTTTAAAAAAAATACAAAGAATTAATGAATCAAAGAGTTGGTTCTTTGAAAGAATAAATAAAATAGATAAACCTCTAGCCAACCTGATCAAAAAAGCAAAGAAAAAACTGAAATAGATGCAACAAGGAATGAAAGAGGTGAAATTTCTACAGATCCTGAAGAAATTCAGAAGATCATCAATACCTACTTTGAAAATATTTACTCTCATAGGATGGAAAACACAGAGGAAATGGACAGATTTCTAGATACATATGAATTACCAAAGCTGAATGAAGAAGATATAAAAATCCTGAATAACTCAGGATCAGCCAGTGAAATTGAGAATGTAATAAAAAACTTGTGAATGAAGTAAAGTCCAGGTCCTGATGGATTCACAGCTGAATTTTACAAGAAATTTAGGGAAGATTTAACAACAATTCTTCTCAAACTCTTTAATGAAATTGAAAGGGAAGGAATTCTCCCCAACTCATTCCTGGAGGCAAGTATTATCCTGACACCAAAACCAGAGAAAGACCCAACCAAAAAGAGAACTACAGTCCAATCTCCCTAATGAATATAGATGCAAAAATTCTCAATAAAATACTAGCAAACAGAATACAACAAATCATCAAGAAGATTATACACCATGACCAAGTGGGATTCATCCCAGGAATGCAGGGATGGTTCAATATATGCAAATCAGTTAATGTAACACATCACATCAGTAGAGCCAAAGACAAAAATCACATGATCATCTCTATTGATGCAGAAAAAGCCTTTGATAAAGTCGAACACTTATTCATGACAAAAACTGTACAGAAAATAGGAGTAGATCTTTACCTGAAGCTGATCAAAGCCATCTATGATAAACCAACAGCTGATATCATACTAAATGGTCAAAAATTGAAAGTTTTCACTTTCAAATCAGGAACAAGACAAGAATGTCCACTGTCACCACTCCTAGTCAATGTAGTGCTGGAAATATTAGCAAGAGTAATTAGACAAGAGAGAGAAATAAAAGGAATGAGGAAAAGAAAGGAAGAAGTGAAATTATTATTTGCAGATGACATGATATTCTACATAGAAGACCCCAAAAACTCCACCAAAATGCTTATGGATTTAATAACCACATTTAGTAGCATAGCTGGATGCAAAGTTAACACCCAAAAATCAATAGCATTCTTGCACACAAGCAACAAACTGAGGGAGAAATTAGGGAAACCACATCTTTACAATAGCATCTAAAAAGATGAAATACTTAGGAATCAACCTAACAAAAGAGGTAAAAGTGAAAATTATAGTGTTCTGAACAAAGAGATTGAAGAAGATATCAGAAAATGGAAAGATATTCCTTGCTCATGCATAGGAGGAACCAGTATTGTGAAAATGGCCATACTTCCAAAATTGTACAGATGCAATGCAATCCCAATTAAAATACCATTAGTATACCTCACAGATCTAAAGAAAACATTCCTAAAGTTCATCTGGAACCAGAAGAGGCCTAGAATAGCAAAAGCAATCTTGGGAAGCAAAGGAAAGGCAGGAGGCATCACAATTCCTGACTTGAAATTATATTACAAAGCTACTGTGATAAAATCAGCATAGTACTGGCACAAAAACAGATCTGAAAATCAATGGAACGGATTAGAAGATACAGACACAACTACAAACACATTCAGTCACCTATCTTTGACAAGGGGGCCAAACATGTTCAAAGGAAGAAAGATAGACTCTAATAAATGGTGCTGGAAAAACTGGCTTTTCACATGCCAAAGACTAAAACTAGACCCATGTCTTTCACCATGCACTAAATTAAAGTCAAAATGGATCAAAGATCTAAATATTAAAACTGAAACACTAAATTTATTGGAAGAGAAGGTAGGTAAAAATCTTGAAGACATTGGGATAGGCAGAGAATTCATGAACAAAAACCCAAACTGCATGGGAAATACTTCAAAGAATCAACAACTGGGATCTCATCTTATTGAAAAGTTTTTGCACATCTAAAGAAATCATCAGCAGAGTAAAAAGAAAACCCACAAACTGGGAAGAAATTTAGCCGACTGTCCCTCAGACAAAGGACTTCTATCAGACCCAATCCAGAAATGGGCATCTGAGATGAATACATACTTCTCAGACAAAGAAATACAAATGGCAAATAAATACACAAGAAAATGTTCAACATCATTAGTCATTCGAGAAATGCAAATTAAAACAACACTGAGATTCCATCTTACCCCAGAAAAAATGGCTAACATCAAGACATTAACCAATAACAAATTCTGGAGAGGCTGTGGGGAGAAAGGAACCCTACTCCACTGCTGGTGGGAGTGTAGATTAGTAAAACCACTGTGGAAATCAGTGTGGAGATGCCTCAAAAAACTAGCATCGGAAGTCCCATTTAACCCAGCTATTCCCCTTCCGGGTATTTTCCCAGAAGAATTAAAAATATCAGACCACAGCGATATATGTGCACTCATGTTTATAGCAGCATATTTTGTTATAGCTAAATCTTGGAAACAACCCAAATGCCCATCCACTAAGGAATGGATAAAAAGATGTGGTATTTTTATACAATGGAGTATTACTCAGCTATAAAAAAAAGATAAACCTGAGGCTTTTGTAGGTAAATGAATGCAACTAGAGACCACAATCATCAGTGAAATAAATTGGACCCACATGTATAAATACCATATTGCTTCCTTGGTGTAAGAACCTGAAAGAATAAGTAAAATTCAAAACACACAATAGATGACAGGAAAGGAAAAGAAACTGCTCAAAGGAAGGAATGACTGGGATGAGGGAAAGAAGAAAAAAGGAAGAAGGCAAAATAGAACTGTATATATGAATAGCTGTGAAAACTGTATCACTGATGTCTGATGGTATATTGAAAGGAACAGTTAATGCTTAAATTTTTTATGTTCTGATCAATTTTGCATGATCATTTATCTCTGTAATCTGAGCAACTGATTTGAAGGTAACAATATGCAATGGAATTACCACAGTGAATTCCTACCTTCTTGTCTAGGGAAACTCTGTATTACCTCTAAGTTTTTATCTAATAATTATTTTCTCATTCTCTTTAATGGTTTGAACAATCTTCCCCTCTTACACCTGGTAATCTGAGCAACATAATTGAGGATAGTGGTATGTAAATAACAACCACTGTTAATTCGTATTATTTTGTCTTAAAGCCCTGTATCACTTTAAATGTTCTTGCTTTGGTTTGTTTAAGTTTGCGATACTGGTATGCTGCTATTCTTTTTTGTTTTTGTTTTTGTTTTTTGTCTGTTTGTTTCTCATTTAATACTCTTTAAAATAAAATTAAAAAGAGTGTGGCCAGGGCACACCTTAAGTCATTTATATTGAATGTGTATGCCTTGCGTGTGTTTCCTGTATTCCTGTGGGTCTCTCATGGTTGTAAATAAATTGTTTTTTGCTTTAAAGATATTGCCTATTGCTTTCCCTGGAAGTTCTGAAGACCTTCCTTTTATAGTTAGTATTGTCCAATTTCACAAATACATCACAAAATATGGATTTTTTCCCATTAATTTTGAAGGTCACTTGGACTGCCCTTTCCATGGGGGACACAAAAATGCCACCCTGCCTTTTGGTGATGTCCTCTCCGTTGTCTCTGTTATGTTTTTCTGGAGTTCATCTTTGTTGTGTCCATTGCATAAAGTCTACTTATCTTATCTTTTTTTTTTTTTGATATTTCCCATCTCAATCATTTTGTTCTTTTCTGTGGGATTCACTCAGCTTTAGCTTCCTAACTTTATTCTGAATGTGTTGTTTTTGGCAACCCCAATCTTTAATTCCCAAGAACTCTTTGTTCCCTGAATGTTTTTCTTAGCATCTGGTACTTGTTTTATGGATGCAACATTGTCTCTCAAATCTGTTCATGGTAACAAGCACTGTTTCTTAAAGTCCTCATCTGCACTCCGAATTATCAGTTTTCTCTGGAGTTTGTTTCTCTGTTTATCTTACTATGACTCGTTTTGAATTTTTTCTAAAATTTCGGGGAATCCTTAGTTGCATGACTATATTTAAGAATGACACACCGGGCATCCGCTTCCCCTGAGAGTGCCAGCAGGGAGTCAGGCATGGGGCTGGGGGCCTTCCCTGTGAGATGGGTTGTTGTGGGTCTTTTGTTGTGGGTCTTACTGTACAAATGTCAGAGTGCTGAACATTTTGATACAGGCTCATTTGATTTCTCCAGAACAAAACGTAAAAATCTTTGCAAAGAGGTATTCAGCTCCCTGAAAATCTAGAGATGGGTGGAGGTTGGACTTTGAATTGAAGCCTATTTTCAGCTCCATATTGTTTTTCGATTGGACCAGATACATGTGGGTGCCCAGCCCCACCAGGCCTTTGGTTGTATGTGCTTTCCCGGTGATTTTAGGCTGTAGCCCCTCAGTCCTGTTTCCCCTTCTCTCTTCCACTCTCCACCTCAATTCTATTACTCTTCACCTTCCGGACATTTATTAATGTTATTTCCGACAGATGGCCCATCCTGTGTTCTCATAATAATTATCAGTTTATTCCTTCTATATTATTTTGCTGTCAATGAAGTGAGGTGGCAGGAAGAAAAGGAGATGCATTCATGTGGCTTATTTTCCACATGTACAGATCATTTGCATTTTTTCCTTTAATTTTTTGCCTTCCAGTTCTATAGCAAAGGATGGGGGTGGTATTGGGGGTTGAACTCAGGGCCTTCACACTGAGCTCCATCCTAGCCCTTTTTATTTTTATTTTGAGACAAGGTCTTCCTAAGCCACTAGGTTGCTTAGACTGAGGTTCAAACTTACCATCCTCCTGCCTCAGCCTCCCAGAGTGCTGGGATTACAGGTGTGGGCCACCACGCCTGGCATTCTAAAAGGAATTCCACTTGAAACTTCTTTCCTGAAAATACTTCAAGCAGTCATATTTTCGTTTCTCTTGCCCCATGAATCATGTTTGTTATCCCCTAAGGGTAAAGGTTATTTCCCAGAGAAAAGGGTCAGTAGAGCTTCAACAAAGCATCATCCAGACAGGGAGAGGACGATACAGGAAATTCCCACAAGACATGAAATGGAAGTGGGCATCTTGGCAGGGAGCCGAAAGACTGTGGGAGGAGTGTAGGTCCCAGCCTGGAGTGAGAAATAACAGTATTAAAAGGCTACTCAAATTGACCGCTGTTGAGGACAAGAATCTTTCATCTCCGTTCCCATTTGGTTTGCTGAAGATCGTCTGCACAGGGCACCTCTGTACCAGCATGGAGTGGCCCAGCGTAAGAGAAATAGTGTGCGGCTTGCACAGGCAGACCGGGTAGCAGCAGCGTTTCTGAGGGTTCCTTGTTTCCTCATTGTGTAGAACTAATGCAGGTGTTAATATGCAGAGCTTAGGACAGGCCTAGATAAAACCTTATTGAGTTCTTAAAAACAACAACCAAAACCTGACTATAAGCCAAGTAAACTTACTCAGTCAAAATGCAAAGTGGTTGAAGGCCCAGTTTTAGAAGGAAGATAAGTTTCTAGGGCCGAAAGATCAAGATAAAAGACAGGCAGCTGAAGTCAAAAGCCAGCATCACCAAGTGTAAGACTCTCTGGCGGTCAGGGCAGCAGGGGAGCTCTAAGTCCAGGCAATAACAGTGTTACAATGATCACATTTGGTTACTGCTATGGAATACCCAAGTCAACTCAATTGTTAAGAGAAAAGGTTTGGTCAGACTTCAGTCAGGCAGGACTTTCCCAACACTCAACCTGTTTGTTGGCTACAGAGGCCAACCCAACTCAGCACCCGTGCTATTGTCCTAGGCAAACATAGGATGTTGTAAAAGAAGAGATAAGTGAGCTGTGAAATATTCCAAGCCCCAGGACAGCTGATAACATCCATACATTTACGCTGGAAGCTCTGAGGACTTTGACCCCTGGTGTTTGCTAAGACTTTCTCAGCTGATGTCCCTTGCCTCCTTTCAACCCTCTGAAGAAACCTGCTTCTCTTTGTTCCAGAGGGATGGTCTTTTTGCCCTCTGTCTGCCTGCATCCAGGTATTAAATCCTATGCCTCGTTACCTTCACAAAAACCTGTTGAGTGGTCTCTGCCTTGGGTCCTTTGTTACAGGTTTATTTAGCTCACACTTTTGGAGATTCTAAGACATGGCACCTGCCTCAGCTCAACTCTGGCAAGGGTGAAGGACTGATGGTAGGAGTGTGTGTAGGAGCCAGCACCGGCATTCCCAACCAGGAAGGTGAGCAAAAGAGTGGGTGGGGAGGAGGGGGCAGCCCCAGATTCCTTTCAAGGGCACACCCCCAATGGCCCACCCGTCTCCCGTGAGGCCCCACCTCCTTGCATACACCACTCTATGGCTGCGTCTTCCATCACTGACCTTTGGGGGCGCCCAGCCCAGAGGGAGTATGTAAGAACAGGAGCCAAGCCTAGGGATGCTCAATCCCTGAGTTTGACTCTCCTTGACCAGAGTTGTGATACTACTTCTCCATTATTTATGGGATGATTTGTCAGACATTAGAGTTTAGGAACCCAAATTAGTTGCTAATAGTAAGTAATTATATTTTGAGAGCTGTGTAGACTTTTCACATCCTTATCTTTCATAGAAAAAAAAAGTTTTTACCTAAGGGGCACTCCCAGATTTTAAGAGCAAAACCTTGAAGATTTAATGAGCTACAGATTTTGGCATAATTGTTACTTCTTACTTAGAAGGTTAAGTTTATATTGTTATAGACCAAAAAGAGTGGGTTAGGGGCTGAGGATATAGCTCAGTGGAATAAGCGCCTGCCTAGCAAGCGCAGGGTCCTGAGTTCAATCCCCAGTACCGCCAAAAAAAAAAAAAAAAAAGACTGGGTTAGGTAGAAGCTCTCCTTTATGTATGTATGTATGTATGTATGTATGTATGTATTTACCTATTTATATAGGAGCTGTACATGTAGAGATTATTTCTTGGACAATTATGTCTTGAATAATTTTTCCTCCTAAATTTTACATGCTTCTTATAAGAAGAATCCAAAGCACAAAGAACTTTCCTCTTTGAAAGTAATAATCTGGCATGAAAGTTCGTTTTTATGCTAATGATTTTATATAGTGTTGATATTTTATACCTTCTTTAATAACTTTTTTCCATTCTGGGGGTTGAACTCAGGGATAAGTTACCAATGAGCTATATCCCTTGCACCTTTTCATCTTTTATTCTGAGATAGGGTCTCATAAAATTGCCTAAGCAGCACTCAGATTTGTGCTTCTCCTGCCTCAGCCTCCTTCAATGCTGGGATTATAGGAGGCTGAGGCAGGAGGAGCACCTGGCCCTTTCCTTAATTGTTTTTAAATGAAAATAAGATGTTTAAAAGAAAGGAAATTACCTATATGCCTATTATTCCACTATGGTAATATTTATTTTTGTATGCTTCCTTCTACCTGTATGGCACAAAACTTTAGGACTAAAAGACACTTTAAAAATCTAATGGTGCCAGGGATATAGCTCAGTGGCACAGCACCTGCCTGGTAAGTGCAAGGTCCTGAGTTTGATTCCTGGTACCAAAACAATAAAATAAAATAAATAAAAACCAAATGGTCCAGCCCTGTAATTCCAGCATTCACAGGCCGAGGCACGATGATTGCAAGTTTGAGCCCGGCCTGAGCAATATAGCAACTTAGTAAGATTGTGTTTCAAGATAAAAAAATAAAAAAGGGCTGGGAATATGGCGCAGTGTGAAAGCCCTGGGTTCAATCCCCAGCACAAAAGGAAAGGAAACGAAAAGAAATCAAATAGTCCAACGTCTTCATTTTCCACACGAGAAAATGAAGACCCAGAGAGCTATGGGTCCCACTTTATTTTCTCCCCTAAATGAGATTTTTCACGCTCAATTCATAAAAGACATTTGTTAATATGACAGAACTTCCTAATTATCAAATTTTTCCACTTAATAACAGCAGGGGGACAATAATCTCTATTACATGGTACAGTATTAGTGATATCAGAGGCAACATCTGGAGAATTATAGCTGCAAGTTCTGTATGCCATAATAAAAATTTCCAGAAGTCTTGGGATTTTTAGAAAACCAATGTGAGTTCAAAGCTTCTGGAGTTGAGGGTTTGGATTCGGAGTTCCCGTATTTGTTAGGCTTCGCTGCTGCGGATGCTGCCTGAGGTATTGATTCTGAAATGCAGCCTCCCCGATTAAAACGGCAAACGGTAGAGCATCTAACTGAGGCTTTCTCCGAGCTGTAATTCAAAGACTTGAAATGACACTAAGGGAAGTGCTTTGCGTGGAACGTGGATAGCTTTCAAAAACGGCCCTGTTAGAAGCAGTCTGGACTCACAGGAATGTAGGATTCTTAATGTGCTACAGCAGAACAAGGCCTAAAACGGGACTAGAAAAACAGTGCTGATACTAGTTTGCCAAGTTACGGAGGTTATCTAAGGCAAAATATTTTATTTTTCTAGTTGTGTTGATAAAATGAGACGAGCGTAGGTGACCTCAGAGTTCTTATCCAGCTCTACAGGCTTGCTCTGAGAGTGTGAAAGTGATCCCGCCAAAGCCCCAGATTGAAGAGTGGTCTGCACTGACAGGTCCTAGTGTCCCTTTGTCCTCTGAGACCAGCCCTGGGCAGAAACCCGGCGCCTCTTTGGTGCCCCTTTCCCTTCTTCACCACTGGCCTCTTTAGCCTACCTGTAACAAAACCCCGCTGTCTCTTTATAACTCACGCTTTTCTCTTCTCCATCTACTCTAGCCTCCCCTAGGTACTTGTGCTTTTAGCCGAACCACAGGAACAAGCGCCTGCTTTTCTGATGGTGTCTTGGAGCACAATCTACACCTCCCGAGCTCCACTTGGTTTGACTTACATACTCCTGGGAGTGGCCCTCCGTTTATCCCACTCTCGCGCTCTATAATCTGTCAGCAAATCCTGCTGGCTCTTTCAGTGGTGTGCAAAATATGACCACTTACCATCTCCATGGCTTTTACGCAGGGCCCCGCAGCCATAGCTTCTCACTGCACTCTCAACGCGGCACCCAAAGCGACCCTAATACACTGAGTCGTCGGGTCACCCCCCTGTTCCAGGTGACAGTCCTTACAACGACCTGCAAAGTCCTAGGTGCCTTAGTCTTCGCTGCCACTCCAGCTCCACTTCCCACCGCCCTGCCCAGTGCTGCGGCTGCGTAGACCTGCGCGCCACCCCTCCAACCTGCCAGAAACACAGCTGCTCTGGGGACGCAGCAGTTGTTCTTTCTGCCCAGAATACTTTTTCTCCATGTAGTCGCGGCCAATTTCCTTAGCTTGTCACTCAGCAGCAATGTCACTTCATGAGCTTTCTCTGGTCATTCAATTGAACTTTCTAAAATTGTGACCCCTCTCTTATTTTCGCCTTGGACCTTATAACCAACGTAGTAAGTTTTGCTTGTTTTTTTCTTTTCTGTTCCCCGTGATAGTAGGGCCTTTTCTCTATTTTCTTTTTCAAAAAATTTTTATGAAATAATAAGGCAAGTTTCATAACAATATAATCAGAATAATAATAGTTAATATGCTGCAGTGTTATCTTCAAAATAGTCATGCAGCATGAGACACACAAAAAAGATTTTCTTACAAAGAAGAAACAGATAATACCACAAAACTTTCTTTTCAATGAATTAAGAGAAATTAGTAATATAAATAGAACAAATGAACACCTATGTTAAACTATTTTTGAAACAATGAAATATGTAATTTGGAGAAGTATTTGAACTTCTCCCTCTTTCCTACTTCTCTCTCTTCTTTTTTACTCTTATATTTTGTTTCTCATATGAGAAATCATACAGTTGAGTGTATATCTAACAGTACACTATGTTCTCAAGTTGCAGCCATTTACCTATAAATGCCTCGTTTATCTTTATGGCAGTATAGTACTCCACTGTGTATAAACACCAAATTTTCCTCATCCATTCATCTGTTAATGCATATACCTGCTGTTGCCAAGATCTAGCTATCATAAATAGTGCTGCTATAAAAATGGCTATGCGTGTATCTCTGTAATTTGATCATTTTATTTATTTTATTTATTTTTTTAAAATAAAAGTACAAAAACATATTGACAAACAGACACCAATTAGCATAAAAAATAGTACAATCACAACTAATTTATAGACAAGGTGATATGGTCTCAACAGTGGTTATTGCTTTATCCATTGATATCTTCGAAGTGTAAATATATGAACCCATATACAGACATGCAAATTTAGTCAGACAATTAATCCTCTCAACAACAGAAAAAACACAAAAACCAAAAATCCAGAGACAAAAAACAAAACAGGCAAACAACAACAACAACAACAACAAAACACCAATAGTTGCTGCTTTACATATTGATATCTTTGAAGTGTGTGTTCAGGATAACACATACAGACATACAAGATTGATAATTTGATCATTTTAACTCTTTTGGGAAAATACCTACAAAGGCGGTAGCTGGGTCAAATAGAATTTCTATGTATGGTTTCTTGAGAATCTCCACACTGATTTCCGCAGTGCTTCTACTAGTTTACATTCCCACCAACAACGCAGAGGTTTCCTTTGCCCCACATCCTTGCCAGCATTTGTTATTATTACATTTTTTGGATGAGAGTCATTCTTTCTGTGGTAAGATAGTATGTATCTCAGTGTAGTTTTAATTTTCATTTTTCTGATGGCCAGCAATGGTGAGCATTTTTTATGTACTTACTGGCTATTTGTACTTCTGAGGAATGACTTCATTTTGTTTGCCTGTTTTTTGATGGGGCTTTTTGCTGTTTTCTTTATTGTCCTGTCCTAAGAACTAAGGATGTGCCTACAGTAAAGGGTGCTCAACAGGTACCCTTTGGTATCAAATGCGTTGTAGGCAATCTATGCCAAGGGAACACAATATCATGCAAAGATGGAGACAGACACTAGATAAAATGTTTGTTCGCAGTGAAAAAACATTTGACCATCTTCTCAATCGTGTGAAATTTAAAAAAAAAGACCCCCATGTGTTTATTGTGACATAAGTTTTACCTGTCTTGTGAGATGCTTTAGATGTCTGGGAAAGCATTTTCTAATACTAAAGCCTTTATCAGGTCAATAGATGAATCTCATTTTATTTTCCAAGTGTGATCCTGTATACTTAACTAAGATACGGAGAAAAAAATACAGTCTACTGTACTAAGGGGGAACTCCGGGTCCTGACTGTGCTCCAGACCAAAGGCGAAATATGAAGCTTTTAAACATACTAATGGAAGTAGTGATAAAATAAGCGAATTATAATATGCTAACATCAAATTTATCTTAAGTCATTGAAACTCTATTTCGTTTTATTTTTCCTCCATCAAAAAGATATTCTCTACAGTTGGCCATGGTGGCACACATGCCTGTGATTGCAGCACTCGGGAGACTGAGGTAGGAAGATCGAGGATCCCCTGGAGTCTGAGGTCACCCTGGGCTACACAGTGAGTTCAAGACCAGCCAGAACGACTTAGGGAGATCCCGTCTCAAAAAATCAAAAACAGAAAAATATGCTCTCCCTGGTACCTGGGAGAGGATTCGCTTATATCGATTTAAGCAGCATTTCAGGGAAGAATATTTTCACAGGTTTCTAGATTACTTGCTGCAGCACTAGCCCGGGTGTCGCTGTCTTAGAAATCCACTGTATTTCTCTGCATTCCGTCTGACGCTGGGGACCAGAATCTGCCAGTCCAGGAGGGGACGTCCCAACCGTGCGGGACGGGACCACGTCCGCGGCGGGCGCCGCCGCCCGTGAGGTCCCGGAGTGACCTCTGCGGTGAGAGGGGCTCCCCGGCGTGGACGTGGACGCTTCCCGCGCCCGAGAGCTGGCACGCACCTTCGACCCGCAGGCGAGCCAGCCAGGCAGGTCTCCCCGCGGTCCGCGGCTGGCCGCCTCTAGGGGGGGCGGGGGCGGGGCGCGGCCGCGCTGCGTCGCGTCAGGCTCCCAGAATGCCCCGCGGCGCGGGGAAAGTTTACGGGACGTAGGCGGCGGCTGCGCCCGCGCGAGCGGTAGCGGTTCTAGGGCGGCGCGCGGTGGCGCGCGGCAGACCATGGCCCCGGCCCGGCATCCCGGGCCTCCCCTCATGGCGTCTCCGGGCAGCGTCGCGGAGCGGGCCGACTTCCGGGAAGGAACAGACTTGCGGCTGAGCGGCGGCCGGCGCGCTTAGCGCCGCGAACATGCGGCAGTCCTTGCGGACGACCCCGGCTGCGGAGCGGCGGCGGCGGGCGGTGGCGCGGGCGGGCCGGAGGGGGCGGCCCGGACGGCTCCGAGGCCTCGTCGAGGATGCTGTCCCGAAAGAAAACCAAAAACGAGGTGTCCAAGCCGGCCGAGGTGCAGGGGAAGTACGTAAAGAAGGAGACGTCGCCTCTGCTGCGGAGTGAGTGTCGCGCGGGCGCGTCCCGCTCCTGGCCGCGGGGACCGCCCCCCCCGGGCGCTGGGAAATTGTGGGTGTTTTCTCCTGCGCCCGCAGTGGTGTTCGTTCATGGAAAGTGAACGGAGGGTAGGAAGAGGCTATTACCCGCCCCGAGTCTTTCCCTGAGTCTAAAACTTCCCTGACGCCTCCTCCTCGCAGGGCTGGGCGGTTCTGGTCCTCTGATGCCGCGGGTAAAAGCGGCAGGAGTGCGATTCCCTCCCTCCCCTGCGCTCGGGATGCGCGTGCAAACATCGCGGGTGTCACTCGCGGTGCCCTGAGTAGTACAAACTCCAGGGACAGAATTCCAGAGCCCTGCTGCAGGACGCAGACTTGAGAGAGTAAAAAGCAGACCCCCTTGCACTGTACCCCTTACCCAAAGCTTCATCGCTCTTAGATCTCAGAGCACAGGAGCCGAAAACATGTATTTGTCTATTTTCGTGAGATTCCAAAAAGCCAGAGTACCCAAACGATTCCAGTCATATCAGGGAAGTTGCCAAGAAATTAAAAAAAAAAGAAACAATAATAGGGTATTTTTACCTCTCCCTCTGTTTTGCTTCTCAGTTTAAAATGTTGGATTTTCGAGCTGAATTTCCGGACTTTTTAATTCGTATGCGGTCAAGTCATTTGTGAGGCAGTGCGCTAATCTGGAGGTGTTTCTACTGCCTCCAGGGCCCTTTGTGTAAGTTTCCTGCTTGGAAGCCGGTGGTAACCTTGTGACTTAAGCATTACTTCATATTGTAATTGGAAAAGCTGTTCGTAGGGGTTCCCAGTATTTGCCCAGAAACACCCAGAAAGGGGCCGAGAGCATAGTTTTCCATTAGAACATTGTCAGGTTCCCAGACCGTGGTAGTTGCAGGGCTTTCAGCAAAATAGATCACATCGGCACGTCAGTAACTTGAGACTTGGTTTTTAACAGGTTGGTTTTCAGTTGTATGTTCTCCTGTGTCTTTAAATGAAAACTTAACGTATTTTAAATAGTTTAGTAAGCAGTACTGTATTTGAAATCTTGCATAGATCACATCTGTAAGCCAGTAACTTCAGACAGTATTTCACTTTTGTTAAGTGTTGAGCTTTATTCGGATATTCGGATATTTAGTTTAGCTTCTGAAGCTTATTAATAGAAGTGCCTATTAATATAGTGTTTGCTTAATGAATAAAATGGACACTATCTGTAGTGTTCTTCCATTTTTAGAGGCATTTGTTTTCTCATCAAGAATGTCACAGCTCTTTTACATTCTGTGTTCAGTAGCACTGTATCCTGAAGGCCACTGTTCTCCTATTGTCTTCTGTTTTGAATTATCGTCTTAAAGGAACCATAGTTTTAGGGTTGGCATTTTTGAGCTGATTTAGCAGCAGTGTGCCTTTGATAATAGATCTTTTAATTTTCATACCTAAGGTTTTGCTTTGCAGTCTTTGGTTATTAGTACTAGATAATTCGTAGAAAGTTAATGATTTTAAAGTCTTTTTAAGGAAATCTGTGTGCGTTTGGGAGTAGATTTGTATTGATTTTTTTTTCTTCTAAGGATCTTTGGCAATTTCTAAAATGAAGCAAAAACAATAAAACTAGTTATAAATTGTGCTGTAATTATTTAATGATTTTCCGTTCTTACACAGTAATTCATGAATATTCATTGGTACATACTTCATAGTTAAGCGATTTCATCATATTATCTGCGATAGTATACAGAATACATTTGATTCTGGCAGCTTGTACATAGCACATCCATACAAATTATTTTCCTGTTTGAGTGGGAAGATAATCGTCAGTTTAAAATACTATCTTAAATCAAAATTTAAAATTGTGTTAAGTCAATTAATATTTCGATTTTGGGGTGGTAGACATAAGTGAACGTCCTTAGAAAAGTATGTATTTTTTATCAAAGTGGTAATTTTATTTCCTGTTTTATTATAGATCTCATGCCTTCATTTATCCGGCACGGTCCAACAATTCCAAGACGAACTGATATCTGTCTTCCAGATTCAAGCTCTGCTGCTTTTTCAGCCTCTGGAGATGGAGTAGTTTCAAGAAACCAGAGTTTCCTCAGAGCTCCCGTTCAGAGAGCGTCTCATGAGAGGATGAGGAGAGAAAGCAACAGGCTGTCCGCGCCTTCTTACCTGGCGGGCGGCCTGGCAGACACCCCCCGGGAGTGCGGCTCCACCCGCTCCTTCCTGACGGAAGCGAGTCTTGCTGTTGAAAATGGAGACTCTGGTTCCCGATATTATTATTCAGATAATTTTTTTGATGGTCAGAGAAGGCGGGCACTTGGAGATCGTGTGCATGAAGACTACAGATATTATGAATACAACCATGATCTCTTCCAAAGAATGCCACAGAATCAGGGGAGGCACGCCTCAGGTATCTTAATATTATAGATAGTACCTTAGCATTGCAGTTAGGACAGTGTTCATTTCTAGATTTTCCTGGGAAGCCAACAGATACTCTTACTTTTTTCTTCGTTGTCCATTGTGCCAGAGTGGCTTAAGCCTGCTTGTAGGTAGCTGTTAACCTACGCTGAATGACAGAATTCTTAAGTCCATTTATTTCATTAACTCCTATGATATAAACTTGGTACTTATCTCAAGATTATCTACACTGTTAAAACTGTGAGCCTTCAGAACATGGAGAATTTAGTGTCTTTATTTGGGTTAAATTTAGATTTACGTTTGGTGAAACGAGAGGGTTAGGCCTTTAGAGATACTGGACCTAGATCTGAGAAAGGGCAGGAAAACTTGGCTGTACTGAGTGATACCTTGGGCAGCTACATTGCTTTGTAAGACCTTGGGCTCTTTCTTTGAATAGCTCAGTAATTTCTCAGTTTGGTGAAAAAGACTTCAAATGGTCATTTATGTGTTTAATGTCTTTTGATTCTTTTTGTAACAAGCAAAAAGTATTAATCATGTAATTAAGGAGAAAAATCAGCTTTACTTATACCATCCTTTGGGGCTACATCTACAAGGAACAGAAGAAATTTGGAGAAATGTTACAGTTTTATTACTTTTTCCTAAAATGAACACAACTTGAAAATTAAATTTCATCATGTGATTTTCTTTCCTTTCTAGCAAGTTGTAGGATTTAAATTTGGCAAGATGAAGACTTACATTTTAACCCATGTAACTTCAAATAAGATGACTTGACAGTTTGGAGTGTGAGTGGTTTGACTATAAGGAGAATTGTATTCATTTTGTTTTAATCATTTATATGTCTAGCAATTTCCTCAACCCTCTTAGGATACTGTATTGCGGGGGGGGGGAACAAAATCAAATTATGGAGACTAATTATAGAACAGTTAATTGTTATACTTTGTGGTATCAGCTGTGAGAGTGATAGGGAATCAGAATAGAGGTCGGAAAGAATACTTAAAAGACTGATTTGTGGAGGAGGTGAGATTTGAACTGGGTTTCTTGTAACAGAGCAGAAGCAATCATTTTAGGTAGGAAATTGAGAGTAGCCCAGGGAAAACAGAATAGCCTGGGCAGGGTTTAAAATTAAGGAAGTAGACAGTACTGCCTCTTTTTAGGAAATAAGATATAAGATGAAATGAAATTTGTTTTCCAGCTGCAAGCAGATTTGAGTCAAGCAGAAGCCACTGTGTATTTCACAAACAGAAATGGTTTTGTTAAAACAATGTGTAGAGATTACTTTACAGCATTGTGTGGGATAGATTCCCTAGAGGAATGATGATTGATTATAGGTACCGGTGATAATGGAGAGGAAAAGAGACCTAGGGTGTCTTTTCAAGGAAAAAGGAAGATTATAGGTGTGGGGAAAAGTAACTCACTAAATTTTGAAAATTGAGGGACACTGTGAATGCTATGTAAAGTAAGTGCAACTTAGTTTATGAAAGCCGACATCATAATCTCACGGAGTATAGAAGAGGAGCAGTTCTCTGGGCCTGTAGAAATGAGCATGCATGAGTACCTTTCTGGTTTTAAGGAACTTATAGATTAATACAATTCCAGACTGAGAAATGCAAGGTTTTTTTTTAATGTTGTGTAGTTCTCATCCTCAGAAATGATTTTTACCCAAATTCAAAAGTGAATATAAAAAAAAGCTTATTTTCTTTTAGACTAATAACTTTACTAGAGGAAATTTTAAAACACAGAAATATAAAGTACCCATCTACCAGCAATTCTTTGTTACAATTATTTTCTTTATCTTTTTCCCGCTGAATTCTTTTAGTTGTTGTGATTATGTCCTGCACAGTTTTCATGTCCTTGGCCTTTACTTGAATGAGTTTCTTAACGTTACTTAGGAGTAAAACCTCCATAGTTCTGTACTTTGGTGCATGTCCAGTGGTTAGTATTCTAAACAAATTAATGAGGACCTGCTTTCGACGTTTGGAAAGGGGAGGAGTGGGACACCCAAAGGAATGGGAGATACCGGGGAGAGGAGAGTCCAGTGTGCTTGGCACAGCCCCTAGCTGCATAGAGATGCCCCCGAAGCCAGTGGCTGAGAGAATGAGTGAGTGCAGAGGTTCCAAATCTAGAGACCGAGACAGTTTCAGTTCGTGAAGGGAGAGCAGGAATCATAGCTGCGTTAGTTGCAGATTATTTGTTGTTCTTTGTGCTCACCTTTCCCATCTCTGTATTGCAGACATCACTGTGTACAGGTTGAGCATATTATAAAATATGAAATTCTAAATGCTCTAAAACTGAAACTTTTAGAGCTGTGACGTGATGCTGTGAATGCAAAATTCCACGTATGACCTTCTGTGACAGATCACGGTCTACAGAGAAGTACACTAAAAATATGGCACTTCAGACTGTGGATAAGGTCCAAATGAAACATACATGATTTTCATATATCAAGTTGGGTCCCCTACCCCAGATATCGCTTGTATGTACAAATATTCTAAAATCTAGAAAGATTCAAATGCAAAGAACTCTGGGCCCAAGCATTGTGGTTCAATAAGGGATACTCAGTCTGTGGTACTTTTCTGTGTGAGCTTTCAGTATGTCTGGAGAGTTAGTAATACCAAATTAATGTCTTATTTTAAAATTCTGATTTGCAAAATAGTTTCCACTGACTTAGGAGCAACCTTGACATGGTTTGTATAGTTTAAAGACAGACTTAAAGCAGCTTTCCAGGTACAGCTTAAAAATAAAGTACAAGTTAATTGAGAATTTTTTCAAGTTAGAAGATACCATTTTTAAAAGTATGATTTGATTTTATGGGTAGCTAAACCTGCTTTTAATGACAGTAGGCGTCTGTGTTCTTTTTCTGACTCCAAGCTCTTTCACAACAGATTATACCAGGTTTACAGAAGGTTGCAGATATTTGAAAAATTTTTTTGTAATATCTCTGCCTCCAATTTTTTTAGAAAAAGACATGTATTTATTACAGCAGTCAGTGATACATTTCTTGAGAAACTTCATTTACTATTATGTAAGGGCAGTATAGTTTAATGGTTTACTTTCTAAAAGAAAATTGTGCTGCTTTGAAGGAATTTTTTTTAATTGCAGGGAAAGATCAACAATCAGTTTAGTAACCAAACAGAAAAACCTTGTAATTGTCTTTTCCAGAAGGGAAAGATCTGAATATGAGACAATAGCAGAGAGTTTCCTGAATTCAGAAAAGATTTGAAACTTACATTTTTAAGATTTACAGGAATTTAAATAAATGGGAAGAAGAAAGTAAGATGTGTGAAGGTAGGGATGAACTATTTAGACAGGTCTGTACTCACAAATGCTGCATTAAATTTTTGTTACTAATGTAAGTACAAAAAATACGGAAAAATTTGTTATGATTTAATGACAATAATAACTTCTGCTAATTACTTGTTTCTTAGATTTTCAGGAAACACCTTTTCTCAGATGGTTAAATTTATCTTAAATAGCAGAAGCACAAAAGCAAGTTAAGTTGTGTAGTAGCTTTTTGTATACGATCATAAAGGGTCTTAGGGCCGAGGGAGCTCTGCATTTAGCTATGAAACTTGACCTTAACATTCTTGGCTGTCGTGCCAGTCAGTTACTGTATGTGCCAAAGGAAGGAGTCCTGCTGTTAACAGGAAGTCTTAGGCAGATTGAATTTCTTTGTTTTGTACATAATTTAGTTCTGTGAAACTTTAAGTAGCAATTAAAAATATTTAAAACGTTTTAAAGATCACTAAAGAAATCAGCTAATAAAAATCAAACTGAAAAGTGTCAGGCTTTATTAAAAAATACTGGATTTATATTCCTGTAAATATTGAGTTAACCAGAATCAGTTTTTAAGGGAAGGTTGAGAATCTTTAGATTATCCTTTTCGTAGAGGAAGAGGAAAATTAATGGCTGTGTTTAATACTTAGAATTCTGTCAACATCCTGATTATAATGTTAGTATTTGTCACCATGAACCTTTTGGAACTTCAAGTTTCAAGTTTTTTTTTTTTTTCTTTTGGTACTGAGGATCCACCCAGGCATGCTATGCATGCTAGGCAAATACTCTTACCACTGAGCTACGTCCCTGACCAACCCCCACCCTTTTAAAATTTTTGTTATGAAACAGGCCTCACTGAGTTGCCGGGGCTAGTTTTGAACTTGTGATCTTCCTACCTCAGCCTCCTAAGTAGTTGAAATTACAGGTGTGTGCCACTGTACGTGACCCAGATTTATTTTAATCTCTGTAGACAATTAAAGTTTGGAAACCAGAAATCTTGAGCTTATAAATATGTATTTCATTGATATCTTACAGGTTAAGTTCTATTAAGGCATGTCTGGTGAAAGCTTGGTGGAGATGAAAGAATACTTCTACTTGTCTTTGGAAAACCCTGTAATTAGCTTGTGAATGTTTTACTTTGTATTATTGGAACATATTTATACTGTTCATTTCTGCAAACAGAAGCAGTTTTGAAGATTATTTATGAAAGCCATTTGTTCTTTTCTGGGACTAATTGAAATTATGGAAAAGTATTTTTTCCTTGTGGTTTAGAAGTAATCTCATTTTTCCGTAGTACAAATTTAGTTCAAGATTGGTAGTTTCCTTTTTCTTTTACTAGCGGCAGTTACGTTTTTATTTTGTGATACTAAAATTGATGTGGGTTCAAATGTCATCCTGGTTTGTCCATAATAATCCCAGCACTTAGGGAGGCTGAGGCAGGAAAATCACAAATTCAAAGCCTTCAGCAACCTAGTGAGACCCTGTCTCAAAAAGTAAAAAGGACGGGTTGTGGCCCACTGTGAAAGCCCTGGGGTCAGTCCCCAGTGTCAGGGGCCAAGGGAGGAATGGACAGCAGCCTTTTTACCTATTGGTTTTGGCAGCCATTAAGGGTCATTAAGTAGATCCAGATTTTGGTAGGAGTTGAAATGGTGATTTTTTAAAATGCTGTTACTTCTTCTGTGTAACAGTTGGAATTCTATAATAAGAACTTCTCTTTGTAAGTTAATTTGGTTGTTAATCATTTAAGAAGAATGGGATAAATAAATGCTAGATCTCTCCCTTAATGTACTACCTATGTGAATAATGAAGTGGAACCCTAACTACTTCCAAAGATAACTCATGAGTTTCTATTTTGGGTGTCTTCATAGACTCAAGGATTTTTTTTTAACTTCAGGTTTCATTTAACTAGTATTTTTTGTTCCAGAAGTTATGCATTTCATTTAATTGTCACATCTCCTTAATCTTCTTTGGTCTGTTGCAATTTTTTTACTTCTTTTTCTCGTGTGTGTGTGTGTGCATGTGTGTACGTGTGTATGTGCGTGAGCGTGTGTGTGTGTGTGTGTGTGTGTGTGTGTCTGTGCATGCATGCGCATGGTGCATGGAGGTATTTTATAATAAGACTGTCCTTCGATCTGGATTTTTGTCTCATGTTTTTCTACATAGTTAGGCTGGGTTTATTAAGGTTTCTGGAAAGAGTGTGTATGTGTTATGTATAAGGAGGTGCATGATGTCTACATGACGTTAACCATTATCATCTACGTTTACCAGGCTTCTTCACTGTGAAGTTACTATTTTCCCCTTCCTGTACTCTTGGTGAGAGAGTCACTAACTCTCATATGAGAGGGCAACATGAACTGAATAAAACTGTAGTAGCTTATTTTTTAAGACATTTCCTAGTAAGGAATTACACATTATTGTGTTTTAAATTCACTTTGAGCTGAGTATGATGACGCATGCCTGTAATCCCAGCATGTTAGGAGGCTGAGGCAAGAGGATCATTGTGAGTTTGAGGCCAGCCTGGGCTACATAGTGAGTTCAAGGCCAGTCTGAACTAATAACAAGACACTGTCTAAAGTAAATAAATAAATTCACTTTGAATAATTTTTCTCAGGTGTGGTTAAACCACTTGATTTATGCTTAGACTCATTTATTTTGTTTTCATGTTTTAGGAATTGCTTCTTCTAAACATTGATTTAGTTTTGTTTTACAGTTATATAGGACATTTAAAAGTTTCCAAAATCAAAGCTGTAAGACAAAATAGACTTAGAAAATTACTTCTATCGTTATCTCCTTCTGTCCTTTTCCCTTTCCTCTCATGTAGATAACCATTTCCACTAATTTTTGTTACATCTTTGCATTACAACATTTTATGAAAATAGACGTGTGTGTGTGTGTGTGTGTGTGTGTGTGTGTAATAGTAGATAACCACTAATTTTTGTTACATCTTTGCATTACAACATTTTATGAAAATAGACGTGTGTGTGTGTGTGTGTGTAATATATATGTATATATATAATAGGACTACATATGTCCTATTTATACCTATTTTCATATACATATATTCATACTCACTATTTTCACTTCATATATATTATGTTGTCTGTTGCTGTATAAAACATTACTCCCAAACTCTAGCATAAACAACAAACATTGATCATTTCGGTTATGTAGGTCAGGATGTGAGAGCAGCTTAATGGGGTGGTTTAGACTCAGGGTCTCTCATGAATTTATAGTTCATTTGTCAGGAGGGCACAGCTACTTGAAGGCTTCCCCAGAGCTGGAGGATCTCTTTCTAAGACACCCACATGGCTCTTGGCCAGAAGCTTCAATTCTGATTAGACGTCTCAGTTCCTCACTACATGAGCTTCTCATGACATGGCAGAGCAAGCAGTTCAAGAGCCATCAAATGAGCTTGATGAGGATGGAAAGCTGCACAGTCTTCTGTGTCTCAATATCAGAAGTCACATACCATCCATTCTGCCACAAACTACTGTGCACACTGACAAGGGGAAAATACAGGAGGGTGGGGGTCACCAGGGCCCAGAGCTGCTTAATAGGTTGACTGCCACGTATACAAGGTACTGATGATCCAGACTGACTGGAAGACTTCCTTCTGTCTCTCCTTACCCCTAATATATCCTGGGTATTACTCCAGACTGATAAACAGAATGCACTGCATTCATTTTTATACCCATGTAGGTATAAAATTACCTGTATTTTATACCTATATTCTCAGCTGGTTAGACGTAGAAGCGTAATCATCTTCTATAAGCTCTATGTTGCTGAGACCAAATACCTGGTTATACACAACTTAAAGCAGAAAAGGTTTTAGCTCACAATTTCAGAGGTTTTCCATCCTTGGTCAACTGGCTTTAAGGCAGGGATGGCCTGGTAGAGGACAACAGCACACCTCATGGTAACCACAGGCAGAACAACTGCACCCTCCAAAGGCACAGGCCCAGTGACGGCCTCCTCCACCAGTGCCACCTCCCAACAGCCCAGGCTAACATAAGCTCGGTGGATTGGCCGCTGATGAAATTTGTGGCTTTGCTGTGCAGTGACTTGAAATCCCCACCTCCAAACACAGGACACTTTGGGGGGACATTTTTGGTCCAAACCATAATACCCCAATACCCTAACCGTGGACGTTTGGGTTCTTTCTAGCCTTTCTAGCCATCTGTACTATAGATGATGATGCAGTGACTAGCTTTATGCATTTACCATTTTGTTTTTAGTGACTATGCACTTCTTAGAATCACTGCCCGGTAATCTATACAGTATTTACTTACATACCTTCTTTAGCATCTGAACTTGAAGCTTTTTCCTTAGTTTTCAAGTTTCTTGTGCATTATTTTATATTGGGTGGAATTTTTTAATGTTACTACAAATATGATACATCCGTGTAATAAATTCAGACTTTATAAAAACCTATAGGTAGGTGTTCTCCACATTATTGATGTGTGTATACTAACAGAGGATGTAAATGTTTTTAAACAAGTATGGTGTACATAGCCTAGATTTCTTTATGCAGAATTTTTGCTTTAGAAATCATTTTTAAAAAGACCACGTGGAAGTCCATATTTTTGGACTTTTCAAACAATGTTTTTATCAATTTTCTGATGATGGATTCTTAGGCGGTTTCTAGTTTGTGTTACATAGCTGGAATTGATTGGTTGTATCTGTAACGGGTGGTGTCTGTGTGGGTCTCTTCTAAGTTTTCTGTTCACTAATCTATGCATCTTTTCTCCATAATACCACACTCTTCCTTACTACAGCCTATTTATTCAACACTGCATACTGTATTCCATAGATACATGTAGACCCCTGAGCACTACCTGTGATTAAAACAAGGATTCCTATGTTGTGGATGTTCCTTGGGGAATTCTTATAAGAAAAATGATAAAAAAATTATAGTTAAAGGATAAATGATACAAAAAAGGTGAAACAGTGTGGAAGCTGGGGAGATACAGATTGTCATAGGTAGTAAGACTGAGTTTTGTTGCATCATTTAAGCAAAGATTCAAAGAGGCCGAGAGAGTGAGCCAGGCAGCTGTCTGAAGGAAGAGTATTCTAGGGAGAGTAAGCAACCCATACCTGCTATGTTTGAGAACAGCAAGGAAGTGGATATGTCTGGATCTGACTAAACAAGGCATACAGAAATAGCAGCTTAGGTCAGAGGAGGAGTGGTGGTCTGATCAACAATAAAGTCTCACTTAGAAAGTTATCTCATAGTAGACATAACTTTTACCAAGTAATGATACACGCTAAAGGTAATTTATACAGAATAACAGAGAAAAACCTCCTGAGAACAGCTCTTACTAATCTGCAGATTTATGGACTAATTAAATGTTTGTAATGACAATAAAGATAATTTACACAAAATAATAGAAAAACTGAGAACAGCTCTTACTAATCTGCAGATTTATGGATTAATTAAATGCTTCTTTTAAGCCACTGAGTCTTGGGGGGATTTGTTATACTATTACTGTTCTTATGGAGAATAAAATTACAGTTGTTATGTTTTTCTGTGTTCCTCAGTATTGAACCCAGGCCTTTTATACTGAGTGAGCCATACCCCTAGACCCTTAAAAAAGTGTTTTTGAGACAAGGTCTCACTAATCACTAAATTGCCCAGGCTGGGCTTGAATATATGATCCCAAAGTGCTGGGCTTACAGATACGTGCCACTATGCCTGGCTCACAGTTATTATTATTTTAAAATAAAGTAACTTTCAGAAAAAGATACCCAGTTCTGAGTTTTACCATATGTGTAGATTCATGTAACGCCAGCAGTCACTATGTGAACATTTACATACACATACCAAATTTCTGCATGCTGCCTATTTGTAATCAATCTCTGTCCTCACCTCCAGTTCCAAGTACATGATTCTGCCTTTGTAAGAACTTCATATAAATGGCATTATATAATTTATAGCCATTTGCGACTGGCTTCTTTCATCATGTCTTTCAGAGTCATCCATAGTGTTGCATATAAAAATCATTCCTTTTTATTTCTGAGTAGATTGCACTGTGTGTATGTAGTATAGTGTGTTTACCCATTCTCTTCAAGGATGTGTACAGATAGGGTATTGTACTCCACGGCAGTTGTGAACATAACTACAGTAAACATGCACGTACAGTTTTTCCTGTGTAGATTTTTATTTCTCTGTGATAAATAGCTAAGGATTGTTGTATACATGACAAGCTTTAATATTAGAAGTTTAATGATACAGAACTGCTAAGCTGTTTTGAGAGTGACCATAGGATTTGTCATTCCCACCGGCAATGTAAGAGAGTTGCAGTTGCTCTGCATCAGAACTCACGTCATTGGGTTTGGTTGGACAGTCCATGGGTGTATTCATCATCTCACCGCGGGCTTTTAATATGCATTCTGTGATGGCTGAAATGACATTGCATGGTTTTCATTTGCTCATTCATCACCTAAACATCAGCTTTGGTGAAATACTTTTTAAAATTTTTTGTTCATTTTTTTAAAATTAGGTTTTCTTCATGTGGAGTTTTGAGAGTTCTTTTTCCTAAGGTCCTTTGCCTAATGTATGATTTGCAAATTTATAGCTTGATTTTCTTTTGCTTAACAATACTGAATGTTCGTCACAGAACATTATTTTGATTGATTGATTGATTGATTGATTGATATTACTAGGCCGGAACCCAGGGCCATTGCACTGAGCTACACCCTGAGCTATCTTGGGTTTTACTAATTCAGTAAGTTGCTCAAACTGAGCTCAAACTTGGGATCCTCTTTTTTTGTCTTTTTGAGACAGAGTTTTTTCCTATGCAGTTCAGGCTGGCTTGAATTTTGCTTGTAGCCAGTTCAGGTTGGCCTCAAACACCCAGTGGTCTACTGCCTCAGCCTCCCAGTGCTGGGATTACAGGCGTGCACCCCCATGCCTGGCTTTGGGATCCTTCTGCCTGAGGGCTGAGATCAGATCATTACCGTGCTTGGCCCATTTTAATCTTGATGAAGCCCAAATTGTCAGTATTTTTTTTTATGTATTCATCCTCAGTCATCATGGTTAAGAACTCACTGCCTAACCTAAGGCCATAAAAGTTTATCCTGTTTTATCTTCTAAAAGTTTAGTTATGTGATCCATTTCAAACTTGGGTATAAGATGGGAAGTATGGGCTGTGATTCAGGTTTTTTCTTTTGTTTTGATATGGATACTCGAATGCCCAGCATCATTTTTGAAAACACTGCCCTTCCTTCACTAAATTTCCTTTCACCTTTGTCAAAAACCAATTGATCTTATATGTGGGGGTGTTTTTCTAGGCGCTTTGTTTTGTTGCACTGATCTATTTTTCTATTCTTTTGTCAGTATCACATTGTTTTGATTACTATACCTTCATAGGAGGACTTAAAACCAAGTTTACTTCTTAAAAATTATTTTGGCTGCTTGTTCTTTTGTCTCTTGGTACACATTTGAAAAGTCGGCTTGTCTATTATTTACCTGTATCTACAAAAACTGCTGTAATAGTAATTGGAATTACCTTAAACATAAAGGTCAGTTGGTAGACGCTCGCAGTCCATTAACATGGTAGCTATCCTTTCATTTCTTTCGGCAGTTGTGTAATTTTCAGCATTAGATCTTTCAGTTAGATTTATGTGTAAATGTTTGATTTGCAGCATCCTTATAAATGGTACTATTTCAGTGGCTTCTATTTCCTGTTTTTGATTGTTAGTACTGTTTCATTGATTATTCTGTGCTGAATTTATAACCTGCTACATTGATAAGTTTACATACTAACTCAAGGGCACAGCCAGATTATTTTTAAGAAATTATGAAGTAGGAATGGTTTTACAAGTTCATTTTTGCTTTTTTTTTTTTTTTTAGATGAAATGTCAAATCTTAAATCTTGAATGAGGTGAGATTTTTCTTTCCTCCCTTTCCCTTTAGAAGGGTACATAAATAGCTTCACAAGTAGTTAAATGTTTATATGGCCTGGTGATGGAAGCCTCAAACAAACCCAAAAAACCACACTAATTTCAAAGTCTAGTTTCTCCCTCTTTGTAATTAAATAATTCAGCTAATCTTATGAAAAAGTTTTATAATCATATATTTTTAGCAGAAAAGATAACTGTTGTTATTTCTTCTCCTTTGCTTTGTCCTGCCAGGTATTGGGAGAGTTGCTGCTACGTCTTTAGGAAATTTAACCAACCACGGGTCTGAAGACGTGCCCCTTCCTCCCGGCTGGTCTGTGGACTGGACAATGAGAGGGAGGAAATACTACATCGATCATAACACAAACACAACGCATTGGAGCCACCCTCTCGAGCGAGAAGGGCTTCCTCCGGGGTGGGAGCGGGTGGAGTCGTCAGAATTTGGGACCTATTATGTCGATCACACAAATAAAAAGGCTCAGTACAGGCACCCCTGTGCTCCTAGGTACAGTATCGGCTTTTTTTTTCAATTTTCTGTCTTGAATTGTCTTGCATTAGATTTTAGACTAATTTTCATCAGAAAGAGATGCTGAACCTTGTTAAATCCTTAAATTTTAAACTTAGGACATTTTTCTCTGGACTTATTTTTAGTAGTGAATGACTTTAATAATTCAAGAAATACTTAGCAAATACTTTTTAGCTTTAAAAACAGGACCACTGTTCCTGTGATTAGATTCCACTTTGCTGTGCAGTGTTTTTGTTGTGGATACCCACAAATTGAAACTAATAAATAAAACATCTGTCTGCATATTTAAATTGCTGTATGCTTCAAACCTACTTTCTAGTAAATTGGACACTTTTGAGTTAGAAAATCTTGCTGTTTCTGTTCAGACTATTCATTTTATGTTGTTTCTTACTGTTCTCAGATCAGACAGTGAAAATTGGGACTGGACAAAACATCCAAGATGTAGTGATGCAGCCCGCGACGCTTTGGGCAGTTTCTGTTGATGCTGGACTTAGCAGATGTGGTTTATTGCCAGGATTTAACCCTCTGTATCTAATACTGAGGCGGTTGGCCCATGTCACTATTGAGCACTTGTGATTCATCCGAATTGAGATGTGTTGTAAATGTAAAGGGAAGCCAGACTCCACAGTACATATAAAGTGGATATTAGCTAACGGCTTGGCGGATATTTCACTGAACCGTATTTAAGCACCAAGAACTGAGCCGTAAGATTGAAAAATGAGTGCAGTGTCTTTAGTATGTTGTACACGCTGCCTAGCTTCACCTGGCATAAACAGATCTGCGGTTACAGTAGGTAGTTTTAAGTTTTTAGAGCCATTAAAATCACCGTGGGGCAGGAGTTGTGATTGAGTGCTAGAGCCCCTGCACAGCACGTGCCAGGCCCCGACGCACTTTGTGCTGCAGAGCAAAACAAGAGAGACCCCAAAGGACAATAAAACTCACTATAAAAATATGTTTTAGTATCACTGTGTGAAAGAAGAAGCCTGAGCACTGTGTTGCCGTCATTATTTTACTTAAGTACTGAATCAGATTCCCACGGTGACTTCATTTAATGGCGCTCAGCGTGTGGTTACTGAACCTCCTCCTCCTCTCCCGATAGAGTCAGGCCTGCGGCTGTGCTTCGCTGTGACCAGCTGCAGAGAGCTTTGTGCTCCAGGTCACCAGATTAAGAGTTACTTTTCTGTTCTTCACAATTAACCTCACAATATAGAATTTTAAAGCTTAAAAGCATGTTCACAATTAGTTGTTTTGTTACTCCCAGAAACTCCATAGAAATTACGAGAGAATAAAAACGTCTTCAGTTCAAGCAAGTAGAATTAATAGCTGTTTGATTCTGTATGTTTTTTGGGCCTTAGGCAGAAATTATGACTTACATTAGCTCCTTTAATCTTGAGAGCCTGTGGTATGAATTCATTGTTCCTTTACAAATAACTTGAGGCTTTGAGAAATGAAGCAGTTTTGGCTACATTCATGGGAGTTGTAAGTTGTCACCTGCGGTTAAAATTCAGGCATATTTGCCTTGGAAGCCTCAGTTCTTCCCCACCTACCAACTGTAGTTACCAGTGAGTCCTCTTTATGAAAGAAAAATTGAAGATAAAGCTTAGTTCCATGTTTACATAATTAACCATAATGTAATCTAACCCTTATTTTAACCCTAGTTAGAAAGCAGTGATCTTTTCTGATACGCACGTACATGTTTACGTTTGGAGGCAAACCCCTCCCGGTTTTGTCTTTCAGTCTAAAGTAGATGATTTGGCCTTTCAGAAGTCAGTTTTTAAACTACAGGTCGTTCAGTGCTTTCCTTAGCTCTTTACCCTAAAATACCCTTTTCCCTGCGTGAATCCTCCCTCCCTCCTCACAAGATACCCAGGCTTTTGGTAAAGCTCTGTCTTTTTTTTTCTTTAGTCACTTTGGTTTAAAATAAGTTCAACTCTTAATTCCCATTTATTCTCGTAAGCTGGTGCAGTACTGTCTATCCCCTGCTGTGTATATACCCTAGGGATTCTTGTCAGCATCTTTAAAAGGAGTAAGAAAATCTTTCTTTTGGCTATGAAAGAAACTATTAATTTGTCCAATGTAAATTTATAGCAAATTAATAGTTTTTGCAGAAATTTGTGACTCTATGTAAAGGTTACAACTTTTCTATAGCTGCCATCAAAATTGTCCTTGAACAAGTATCAGCCAGAAGAAATTTCTTTAAAATATATAAAAGTTTGGTTTAGGTTTGTATCTGTCACTAGCAACATACCAGTTTTACTTCCCTGTAGTCTGGTAAAGCAAGCTTTTGTCACAGAAAGTTATCTTTTAGTAGTAACAGATAGTCAGTTCAGGCAAGAAGCACATGGAAGGAAGCTTAGGAATTGTTTTTATAATATCTTGCTTAGACATAGAACTCTTGACTTAAAGAATGCTAATTCTTTCTCCTTAGTGTACCTCGGTATGACCAACCTCCTCCTGTTACATACCAGCCACAGCAAACTGAAAGAAATCAGTCCCTTCTGGTACCTGCAAACCCTTACCATACTGCAGAAATTCCTGACTGGCTGCAAGTGTACGCTCGAGCCCCTGTGAAGTAAGTGCAAATACGGGCCAGGTATTTCTTAGGGATCTCTGAGCTGCTTACCTCAAATACAGTAGTACCGTGCTTTCTCTTAGTAATATTGGGCTTCTAAGTAATATTGTATTGAATAAAGGCCATCAGAGCTTACAAAGTTTGAAGACCACTGATTAGAAATACTAGTTCTTCAAACACTGATCCTTCAGTTCTTTGGATGCAGATCTCTGCTTTCAGTCACACAGTAGATAGCTTTGTTGCTAGAGGAGGTTAATTTATAAAGTGATAGAAACAAGGATCAGGGTAAGTGCCAGGTACATGGGTGAAAGCAAGCAGAGCACTCTGCGAGACAAGGGCTCTGTTAGGGATTACGGATTTCTATCAAGTACAATCTTAAGCTGCATGAACGTCAGAAGTTCTAGAAATTACCTAACGTGTAACTATTTCTTCATGCAGGTTCACTAAGTATTTTTTCAGTTTCTGTTCAGGAATAGCTGTAGCCCAGCATAGCGGTGCCTGCCTGTAATCTCAGCACTTGGGAGGCTGAGACAGAAAGATCACTGTGAGTTTGAGGTCAACCTATGCTACCTAGTGACTTCAAGGCCAGCCTGAACTGTCAGCAAGACCCTATCTCAGAAAACCAAAATAATAATAATAGCAATAAATTAAAAACAAACAAGTAGTTATAGTTTCCCATAAAAGAGAACAGAAAGCTTTCTACAAAGACATCAGTGCCTATTAGTAAATTTGTAGCTTTTAAGCAATTGAATAGTCCAGTGGAGTATGTTTACCTTGTGGCTTTGCGTATTGTGCTCATGATGTTCCTGGAATAAATACTCCAGTTAGACAGAAGATTATTCCAGAGTCCATGGATGTGGCACATGTTAACTGCTCAGTTATGGTTTTTCCCTTTTATATGGGTTACATTTTTTACATTAGATATAGGATCCCTTTGAAATAAAATAGTAAATGCCTTGCCAGAGAACCACTGGGTGGAAGTAATAATAAATGATTTTTAAAAACAAGTTTATTAGAACTTGCAAAGCTATTATGTCTGCAGTGATTTGAGAGATACTAATATTCTACAGGTTTACAGCTTGCTGTATTTCAGGTTCTTTGCCGTCTTAATTCATATTAACATTCATATTCCTGACAGAGTTGTTCCTTCCTGACTTCTTAGTCAGTAAACACTTGCAGGAGTAAACACTTTAGGTTTTTTTTTTTTTAATCTTTAAAATAAGAAAATTGAATTGCAGTGCCATCTCCTGACCTTTTTCTTTCTTTTTTTTTTTTTTTTTTTTCCGGGACCGGGGATCGAACTCAGGGCCCTAGTGCTCAGCGGCAAGCACTTAGCCCACTGAGCTGTACCTCCAGCCCCTCCTGACCTTTTTCAAAGAAGAAATTACTATGGTAGTTGACTGCATAGTTCCTTCTCAGCATGTGGCCCACATACCGTTGCAGGAGGACTACGGGTGTTCCAGGGTATATGTAATTATGTTTACGGTCCTTTGCCACACTTTGGGCTCTTCTACAGTCTGCCGAATCTTTTCTGGTGAAGTTCATTACCTTTCTTCTCCAGATTTTCTGTACACAAGGTTACTTACTCTCTGGAGTACCAAAGCCTGTGACTAACGATTCCTCCTCCTCCTCTTTGGTTGTTCGCTACCAGGGACATAGGTGATTGCCCATTTTTGTGCATTATCCTTTGCAAGCACAGTGTGGTTTAGAATAGCCTTAAATCCTTCACAGGAATTATAGAACCACTATAGTTTGCCATTGGTGTTCATGGTTGTTGAGTATTAATAGTAGGGTAACTGATACTTACACGAAATGGACTTTTTTTTTTGGTATCAGGAATTGAACTCAGGACCTTACACTTGACAGGCAGGTGCTCGTACCGCTGAGGTCTATCCCCAGGCCTGAAATGGACATTAACTTGATGTAACAGTTTTCCTTAAAAACGATGTTTGTAGTCAGGCATGGTAGCATGCACTTGTAGTCCTAGCTGCTCTGTAGGCTGAACAGGAGGATCACTTGAGCCTGGGAGTTTGGGGCTGGCCTGGGCAGGACCCCAGCTCAAAAAAGAAAAAAATCAATCAGGTATCAAGTTAATAATTTAGTCATCTTAAGCTTATGGTTTGTTTAGTTATAATAAAGTTAGTATAATGCACTGGTTTATTGCTATAAATACATGCTTATGTATGTGTTGTGAACATTGTTTTACAACAGATACGACCACATTCTGAAGTGGGAACTCTTTCAGCTGGCTGACCTGGATACATACCAGGGAATGCTGAAGTTACTCTTCATGAAAGAACTGGAACAGATTGTTAAAATGTATGAAGCCTACAGACAGGCTCTCCTCACAGAGTTGGAAAATCGCAAGCAGAGACAGCAGTGGTATGCCCAGCAACATGGCAAGAATTTTTAAGTTAACTTTTCAAAAGAAGTTTTTTAAGTTTTGTAAGAGCATTAAAATATTTTCACAGGCTTAAAAAATGCAGACAAGTACCTTGGTTAACAAAGGCAGCTTACTTTTTGGAAATTACAAAATTTTAATTTTACATGTATTTTGTCATTAGAAGTTTTCTTTTATTACAAAATAAAAATGACTTTATTATGTTAAGAGCCACCACCGTATATACATCTAAATTCTGTGTATTAGAAAACTGCTTTGAATATTCTTGATGGAGAAAAACACGGCAAGAAAATGTCATAACCATATATTAAATAGGAAATGATCACTTGGTTAACTTCTTATGGCAGCAATACCTTTCTTTAAAAAGATTATGCTGTTTTCTAAAAAAGATGTTTACTGCTTAATGTGGAATGTTGTCTGGAATGGGACGGGGTGCATATTATCATGGTGTAGTTGAAAATACAAAATAGGGTTTGGAACCTTTATTGTGATACATTTCTCTCTGTGATGTATGTTGTGACCCCTTTTCCCTGCCAAGTGTAAGGGACCTTCTAAAGTATGTTGAGAATCTTTGAGGAGTAAATCTCAGCATCAGGTCTTAGCCTGGGTGGGGCAAGTGTGTGCAGCTCCCAGCAGCGCCACACACCGCCTTCTCACAGACTGGGCCAGACGTGACAATCAGGGATTCTGTGAGAAATCTTGGCCATAAAATCAGTTTTATATTGCTTTTTTATCTTCAAAGTGTTTTGCCACAAAACTTTAAACCATATCCTTCCCAGTTTTTCCCCTTTTGGTTTATTTTAAAATGTTGTTCATAATTAGCACAGTATATTTGATTACAGACAAATATATGATACTTTTAGCCTGTAAATCTCTAAAATTCTGTGAATTTTATAGCTTTTCAGTTACATGTATGTGCATTGTAAATATATGTAAATAATGTTTCTGGTTTTGGTAGTCTTCCAAAATATAAAGCACTCCCAGTTAAGATATGAGTGGGTTTGAATTATTGATAAAATGTTGTGTTTGATTTTATATAACAACTTTATTAAATATATTTTTGTGGAAACTAAATGTGTGGTGTTTGAGTTTCAGTTCAGAAGGCCCATAGGCCAAGGAAGCAGTGTAATGGAAGGGTATTGAAACATGAAAGAGTGGCTGGTGGAGTCCGTGCCTGTTACTTAGCCATTTCTAAGACAGAAATGTCCCTTTTGCCTCTGGCGGGTCAGAAGCATTACTTCTGTCACTGCCAGCCCCCCATTTTCTGTGAGAGCTCTGCTTAATGAAACTCCACTGGAGGCTTTAGTTACTAAAGATACAGTATAAAACCACTCGTCATCTTAAGAAAACTGAAAGGTACCTAAAGGGATTAGCTTATGTTTCTTACAATGAAAACTGAAATTCTAATAGTGTCAACAGAAAGTAGTACATCTTGAATAAAAAAGGAAATAAACTTTCATCATTCTTTATCTGTACCTCACAAATATTTCCAAATTTAATAAGCATTTGTTTTAATGTTATGAACCAGAGTAAACTTTAATAGTTCACATGTTAAAAGAATAAACCTATGAAGAATACATTTGTGTACCAAATGAAAAAATATACAATGCAGTGAAACTCAAATACATATACAAAGTGTTTTTTTGTGCATTTTTGATCAAGAGGTTTACATTCTATATTAAATCAAAATATAAAAGAAGCATATATAGTTTCTGGTAAGGCAACCAAAAAGCTCTTTGATGTATTAAATGTATTTTAAAGTAACTAGGAACTCATGGTAAGAGTAAGATCATACAGATTAAATCAAGCCTGCGGAAAGGTGATGCTGTGCTTCAACAAACTGTGAAATCATTAAAAAAAATTTCTGTAGAAATTAAATGAGCATCCCCAAACAGTAGTATCACTACATGGTTTAATTATAACCCAGTAGGAGTTTCATAAATTCAAGCAGAACACATGTACTCTCATCATAAATACACAAATACCTTAAATTATAACAGCATATTTAAAGACAAAAATCAGGAAACTGTACATGTTAACAAAATGATATAACCATGCATACATACATCTGCTTACTAAACACTGGAGTAAAGGAACTAAACCTTTATGCAGTCTTGGAAGTGTATGGTATTTTATTCTGTTTTCGTGGAAGCACTTTGAATGTTTGCATGGAAACAAAAAACAGTATTTAACTGACAGCTGGTCATGCACTTGTATTTTTAAAATATGGACTAAATTTTCTTCTTTTCTGATTGTTCAGGAGCTTCTGACTTTGGTGCGGGAAAAGCATGATGATAGAGATGTCTGTGGGTTGCTGCTGCACTGTAAAGCTTGTACAAAGCCTAGAATACAAGAATCAGGGTTATAAAACGTTTTATCAAACACTTAAAAATTTTCCTTTTTAGTTACTTTATGAAACTAAAATTTAGCATGCTGAATTTGGAATCTTATTTCATCAATGTAAGACATAAATGAATAATTTATTTCTGACTTCCCAGCTTGTGTTCTCTCTTGTGGAATGATCTTCATGGCAAATATTTTCTTCTCAGATCGTATTTTCTTCTACCTTGTCTACTTCCTGGAGCATAGCCTCCCAACTACCATGCCTCAGCGCTGTGTAGACCACTCATATTGTCAATATTACTAGTTTTAGACAAGTTATAAAAGCGTGTACCTTTGACCGCCGATATTTTCCAGAATAAGACCAGTTTTATTTACCTTCCTTCCTGGATATGGTCAAGCAGCTAAGCACATAGGCCACCCCTCCTCTCGCTCCTGCCCTTGCATCCCTCGCTTCTTATGTGTTCTTGCCTTGTTTCAACTACTTGGTTTGTATCTTATGAAAACTTACTCAGAAATACTACTTCATGAAGTTTTTCCACATTGAAATTACCTCTGATTGTTCTTTGTGTCCTTGTAACAGTGTTGGAATCCTAGGAATTTTAGCAAATTGTGTATTTTATTTAGGTGCCCATAAATATCTGTCCCCCACCCAACTAGTGTGTGAGTCATCTCTTCCCTGACTTTCACGTACTGAACACTCAGTTCTTATTAACAGGTCTGATTTAGTTCTGTAGTCTAGAAAAAGTTCTTGAACAATTTTAAAGATGGGTAAAAGCTTTATATCCTTTAAATAGTAATCTATTCTCAAGAAATACCATTAATCTTTCATATTTGTGTCACTATTTTAACAAAATTTGTTTTTACCTTTAGTGAATTTGTACTGAGTTTTACATAAAATATTTTTTTACTGACCTATAAATATTAAATGGATGAATGATGTTTGATAGGACGTAATTCCGTTACATGCAACAGCAGAAACCAAGGAAGGAATTACATGCTATTTTTGTAGTTGCTTAAAATCAGATTTGCTTCCCTGAAAAGATAACCTAAATGACTCCACAGAGGTCATTTTTCTTAGTGTAAAAACTGCTTGCTTCCTGAAAGCTCGGATCCTTTCCTCACATGAACCATTCCGCAGACGTAGCAGCACAGCAGGTGAACTGACGCTGGTTTATGCGCAGAGCTGAGGTACCGCAGGACAGATGGGGCAGCCAGGAATCTGCTTAAAGTGCTGTGGGTAACTGCTGCTCAGAGCCAAACTTAATTAAATTTACTCACTCTTTCTAACTGCTTGCTTCACTTGGCAGCTTGAGAACTTTGAAATTTTTTAAACATTCAGGAGACATGCTCTTTGATGGCTGTCAGTTCTTTGTGTGTGCAAATCAAATTATGTATGTTTGGGATATGTTAAAAATTCAGACATAAGAGTAGTAGTTACTAAAGACTAATTCTCATATTGATATCTTTTAATGCCTAGTCATTTATAAAATAAAAATACTGCAGTGTTTATAAATATATAGCTCTTTAAAAAGAGTTCAACTTACCTCATTTGTGCTTCCCTGTGGCAAAGGCAGTTTAAAAAGGAGAAAAGAAAGTATATATTGGGCTTTATTAATAGTGTTAGGATATTCAACTTTGTTTATAATAAACATTTAATTTGTTTAACTTGTGAGCATTTAAAAACAAAGTCTGTTTACATATTTTATCAAAATCTTTTTACAACTAAAAATCTGTATTTTTTAGAGATTTCAGCATCAGATTCTTGGAGGGCCCAGATTTATCTCAGAGAGCCCATCTTCCACCTTTCTGAGAGTGAGGGACTTTCACACAGTAATGGTCAGAGGACCCAGTTTTTACTTCATTCCCATCTTAGTTTATCTCAGCTAGATTTAAAGTCACACATTAAAGGCATCAGTTACAATTCTATTGTGGAATATACACAGGGATGTTCAGCTTGGAGAATTAAAGCTATTCCTTGTTACCTACAGACTACAAATGCGTAGAAGTTTTAATTCCAGAATTTTATGGAGTCTCAACTTTAACTTCACTAAATTTCCCTCAATTTTCATGAACTAAAGACACTACCAGAATGCTACAGGGAGTTGGTCACTGTTCTAGGTGCATTTATAACTGTCTTTCCTGTCCCTGGTCAGTTGCTTGGACAGTGGACTGCCATGGCCCTGACCCTCTGGAATGGCCGATTGGACCAGAAGAGACAGCTGGCCATGAGCAGCTAGCTAATCCAGAGGCTGACTGCTAGCTTACGCTATAGCTGGGGGTAAAAGTCTAGCTCAAAGACAACTGAGAGTGATTTACAGCTTTCAGGGGTTTACTCAGAAGGAATGCTGTGATGACCTCGGTTTGTATGTGCTACAGGGGTTTATATGTGCTTCACAAAGTCAGTGCTAGTCCAGTGGTGGATTGTTGTGTCTTAACACAGCTAAATAAAAACTTTTCTCCCTTTTGAAGAAAAAATAAAAGCACTGCTTCATCTGTGTGTTTTTTAATACACTGAAATAGGAACTGGGAAACAGTGCAGGACTTCACATACTCTACCTTGCCACAGTGCCAGATTGTAAAATTTTTATTTTTTTTTTATTTTTTTATTTTTTTGGCGGTACTGGGGATCGAACTCAGGACCTTGCGCTTGCTAGGCAGGCGCTTATTCCACTGAGCTATATCCCCAGCCAGATTGTAAAATTTTGAAGACAGGCCCAAGTCAGACTTACCTGTATGCTTTACGACATCTGATGCAATACCTGTTACTTAGATGACGTTCAAATGGGTGCTGGATATAATGGAAGAGAATTAAGTGTTCCTACCTGGTCCCACAAAGCTGCAGCCACCTGGTCTATGACGGCGCCGAGCTCGCGGTACTCTCCAGAGTACCGGATGTACGCCCAGGTGCACAGGGTGATGAGGGTCAGTCCCATGATCATGTTGCACAGGCTGGCGATGATGTCCAAGCCAATGAACCCCGTCACCCCAGCAATCACATATGTGATAAAGATGACGACAAACAGTGTGGCTGGGGTGCGGGCTGCATGGAAGATATTTTTGCTATCGTTGTGCTTAATATACTGGATGTAGAGTTCATCTATTTCACTCTCCAACTGCTGCAGGTAACGCCGGCTAAACTCTTCCCCGCCCATCTTCTTCACCCCCCGGAACAGCTTCACAGACTCTTCTTTGAGCTGTAGGTGCTTGGTCTGCAGGTCATTAGGGGCCAGGAATGGTTTGTCACCTCCACAAATCTGTACCATATGGACAAGTATACAAATTAACAACTGTCAGAATGTTTCATTTAGCTAGTTGACCTTCTCAGAACATTAATACAGTCATATGCTGCCTGAGGATGTTGGAGTCGGGCAGACTGCTTTTCTATCAGCAGGTGACGCTGCAGCTGCCATGAAGGGCAGTGCAGTCATTTCTCACTATGGTGAGAAATTCTAGACCCAGTTTATTTCTCACACTTGTGAACCTGCGCTGCTGTCACAAGTACCATCTAGCACAGCTGGGCGCAATGCACACGCCCTGTAATCCCAGCACTTAGGGAGGATGAGGCAGGGGATCACAGGTTCAAGTCTCACCTGGGCCACTTACCGAGACCCTCTCATACTGTAACAAAATGATAAAAAAGGGCTAAAGGGCTGCAGAGTTAGCTCAGGTGGAGTGCCCCGAGTCTGAGCCCCAGTGTCACCACCACTACCACCATGGAAAAAAATCAATGTATGTACTCACACACACAGCATGTACAATTATGCACAGGGTGCCTGGTAATAACATTTACTTACTGTACTTTTTATCATTACAGTGTTGCTACTTAAGAAAAGTGTACCGTAAAGCAGTGTGCTGTGCCGCTGGCAGCAGCCACATCCTTCTCTTCTGTTCACCTCAGCTCTGGATTTTATCGAGAGACCGTGTTGAATGATCTATCACATTCAGGTTTGTGTAAGTGTTCTGCGTGGTGTCTGCAGAGTGACCAAATTTCTTAATGACAGATTTCCAAGAACATTTCCCTGTTGTTAAGCAACACATAGGAAACAGGGGCCTGTGTGTTTGTCAACCCACATTGTCCACCCCCGTATCTGTGAGGCATAGCTGTAAGTGTAGCTGGTATTGTACAAATGGCTTATATGAAAAAGTCATTCTTAACTTTGACTCTCTTTTTAATATGGGAAGTGCTGTCTGTAACTTAATTCCAGTCTCTCAAGCTGAAAAGGCACGACCTTTTGAAATTTGGGGTGCAAATTGAGCTCATTCGCGGAATGAATCCGGAGCCAAGAAATTGCTTCAATCCCAGTTCCTCCAGGAAATCTAACTACTGAAATCATTTTCACTAATGAACATTAAAAGAATAATCAGTGCTATAGAGCTCTCAAGTAAAATTGAGAAATACAACATTTTCTTTGAGAGTTTCACTGATTTTACTTTCAACGGCGCCTATTGAATGTTTTCTTCCAGAGACTAAGCAGGAGCATACTAAATGTTTTTGAACTACGTGTTTTCAATTCTTTGAAAAGTTACAAGGTAAATCTCAGGCAGCTATACCATTCACTCTGGTTATTTGCGATTCAGTTCTATTGAGGGTACTTCCATTCTGACTGTCCTCTCCTGCCATCATCAATGCCCTTCTACATAGTCCTGCATTTCCCTTCATCCGAAGACTCCATCAGCTTTGGATGTAATTTTGATTTAAGGGGGGAAAAACTATCATATTAGTTAAAACTAAAAATGAGGAAATACAGTATATGGAAATATTAGTACTTGACATTTGATTTCTTTTTTTCCTAGAAGGCTTTATCTTTACAAGAAATACTGGAATGGTAGAACGTAAGGGTGTATCAGGAGAGCAGCACATATTATTTTAACCACTAGATCTGACAAACAGTGGGAAGATTTGGCCAAAATAGAATGGGAACAGGAATATACTATATCATAGAGACAGTTTATCTGAAATCCCTTCAAAATTATGCATACATAATGTTATTGTTTTTAAAATACTTGAGGAATGCAAAAAATATGCACATAGGCTGAAAGTCAGAATAACCTCCCTGCATGTGTAACAGTGTGGTGTGTGTGTGTGGGGGTGAATTCAATGAAAAAGAACTGGCTTTATTTAAAATATTTAATTCTTACCTCTTCCATCTTTCTGTTATATGTGTCCTTGGCAGTTGCAACGGCTGCTAAATTGTTAGCTTCTGCTGTGGCCTTTGGAAAAAGATATAAATTACAATGTAAAACAGGGTTCATTACTCATTAAAGTTCCCCAGGCAGCTCACATTTCAGGGCCCCATGTGCAAGAAACGTGCAGGAAACGCAAAGTCATCAGATAATTTGAAACTTGAAATATGTCCACTACATTTTTAAATTAGTAAAATTAAAATTTCAAGATGCATAAAACATGGATTTTTTACTCAATAAATTAAAATTCTACAATGAATTTTCATTCAGATGGTTTTTCCTCTCAAGAAATATTTCCAGTTTCACATCCAAAATGGTGGGTGGAATGGGGGTCCTCTAAACCCAGATCCATGGGAAATACTGTATATCACGGAGAGCAAACTGGAAACTTAAGAACTCACATTTTTTAACTATATAAGGAAAACTAGTTTTTCCCTTTTAATACTGTGAAGACTGCATCCTTGCTTATAAAACTTGGGCTTGCTTATCTATTTCTTCTTATATGTGTGACTCTAAATCACGGTGTGTTTTCAGAACCAATTTGGCACAAAGAGAATGAAAACCAAGTAGTACAGTGTTTGTATCTTTCGATCCCCAGTACTGCAAAGCAAAGCATTAAAAAGGGTGTGTCTCAATATAACACCCTCATGTGAGGGTGCTCTTCTGTACACTTTAAGTTCCAGCCATCGCAGAAGACACTCTATGGCCACTCCTCACAACACTAAGAACACCCATGTGGTCCGACATCTCTGCGACAGGGCGCATCCCCAAAGGAGATGAAACCTTTATGCCCACGTTTACTGCAGCACTGCTTACAATAGCCAAAATATGGAATCAATCCCAATGCCAACACAATGGAATACTACTGAGTCACATTAAAAGAATATGAAATCCTGTCATTTGCAGCAACATGGATGGAACTGGAGATCGTTGCACTGAGTGAAACAAGCCAGAATACCGAAAGAAAAATAATCATGTTCTCATGCATTCATGGAAACCACTAAATCAGCCTTGTAGAAGTGTGGGATGGAACAGTGTTCATGAGAGACAGGGAAGGGGAGAGGGACATGGGGGCTAGGAATGACGTGGGCAGAGGGAAGAGCGGGGTGCACGGGTTGAAGCACAGTGAGTGGACATGATCTGGGCCACTTTCACATATTTCTGAAGTGAGATGGAGTATGAACACCTAATTAGTAAGTAACATTTTTCCTGTTGGCCTGGGGAATTAACTATTTAGGAAATAATTTTACAATAAATCATTCTAACATTTTTGACTTATTTATGATGGACTGGCATGCATGTGAACTCAGGTAGGAAAGCTTAGCTTTAGTGACAAGCATGTTTAAAGCATCCTGCCTCCTGATTAATAAATACCTGTAACATGGACTTGGGATGTGGTAATTCTTCGCCTTGGTAGATCTTTATGTAAGCCTAAGAAAAAGAAGAGACCCATTAGCAAGTAACTGCACTCAACATTTCTTTAATTACATTAAATTATATTATATTTGAAGTTCTTGACATTTCAAGACTATTTTCAGGAACTTACAGCTATTATTTCTTTCTCATGCTGTACTGTTTTTTAGTTCACATTTTTCCATTTTCCTGCATCTCCACATGACACTCCTGCCCTTCTTAAAGGCTTGACCATCTCCTTTACAACTTGCTTAGATCCCCCTGGGGTCAGTACCTTCCCTTTTTCAGTTACCCCCAGGAAGCTGCGCCCTTACATCATACCTGTGTAAAGATCCTAATTTCTTACCAAGTTGTGAAGTCCTTCATAGTGTTGTAGTAAAAATTAAAATATCAGATAAATACTATCATTTATTGTGGAGAGTCTGAAGGTAAGTTAACCACACAGGAGATACATGATAGCATTTTAACTGATAAAATATGAATTTTTGTTTTGTTTTGTTTTGAGACAGGATCTCACTATTGTAGGCTGGCCTCAAGCTCATAGCAATCTTCCTGCCTCTGCCTCCTGAGCACTGGAATCAGAGATGTGTGCCACCATGCACAGCTAAAACATGAATTTTAAAAATTAGTATCCTAGAGTAACAATCTACAAATTAGACTGAAATTCTCCACTAAATACATAAGTTGGTAATAAGTATTCAGTGGTAGCTGAGGTAAGCTAGTTAATGCAAGTTTAAAATAATTCCACTTAAGATTGGCTCGCAGAATGGACTGCAGGAGTGTGGAAGGGTTTCTCCCCTAAGAAGGCACAGGTCCTTTGGGGAAGATCTTCAGAATGAAAGTAGAATTCAGTAGTGGTCATGGGCCCTGGAGAACATTCTCCCGACAAAACTGAACAAAACACAAAGACTTCAAAAGACATTTCCTTCAAAATAAAACGGAACAGTAAAGTTGTCTCTAAGGAGTTTCCTCAAAAGTAAAACAAAATGCAGAAGCCAGAGCCTTTGGGTTCAAAGTCCTTTTTATGGACCCCTAGGTTACAGCGTACGCCTCTGCTTGTGGGCAGACTCCAGTACACGCGCACGCAGTGCTCTAGAACCAGTGATACCTTGAAGTACTCCACCAGGCCTCGGCAGGTGATCTTATTCCCATTGATTTCTTTGATGTCGAGGTTCTCAGGACTAAGTAACCAAGGAATCAGTATTTTCAAGTTTTTGATGAATTCATCATCTATTTCTACAAGTAAAAGCAAATACTGTGAGGAACCAAGGAAAAATAATGATCAATACTGATAATGAGCTAGAAAATTATTTCTGTGTGTGAAACAGTATGGGAGCAACTATTATCAAAGAACAATTTTTGTAGAACTGTCTGTATTGAGATTTTTCTTTCCTAGAGACAATCCCTCAGATGCCTGTTCTCTGGAGAAGAGCATGGACAGCTGGTAAGGTATCCTGGGTAGAAATCACAGTGGATAACAAGATTCGAGGTGGAATGGAAAAATACTAAAAAACTTTCAAAGCTGCCCAAGGAAACATGCAGGCAAGTTAGAACATTTCTGTACACAAAACAGATTTAGCAGTAATCCTCTAAGTTATAAAAAGCCTTATTAAAGTGGAACTTTTAGGCCAACTGAAGCCAGCTTTTCTTTCTTTCTCCCAGGCTAGCTGCTTTGGTGAACTCACAACAGACAGCTGTAACAGATTCTGTAGATCCACGTCCACGTAGCCATGTTGGCAACATTTGATAGAGAACGACGTTAATAAAAGTAGGATTCTGTATTTGCATGACCTGCCTTCAACACTCTCCCTGAACTCATTTATTGCAGACTGTATCAGTTAATGTAAGAAACGCGATGGTATTCAACATAATGGAACAAGCCGGAGTACTTTTCTGTCCCAATAATGGACTGTTGTTGAAGGCCTGCTCCTTCTCTGCTTGTTTACAGCTCCTAACTCCAGAAAAGAAAGACAGGCTTTGTGGAGGCCCTTTCTTTATGCGATGATTCAAACACACGGAAGCCATTAGGTAATGGCACAGTGTCAAGAGTCTGTGTGTTTACTAGTGGGCTGGAATTTACTGGTGACGGTGAAATTACAGGACCCTGGCATCCATGGGTTGGTATGTGCTTATTGCTATCTGTTCTGTTATAAAAAGGTAATAATTTTAATGTGTACAAAAGCAATGTTGATTGTGAAGAAATCTAGGATTCTATTTATGGTATTAACTGCCAAAGTTAAATATAAGGTGTCTGAGAGTAGATGCCATGGCTACAGAGGAAAAATACTTCTGCTTTTCAAATCTCCCCATTTCTAAAAACTGGATCCAAGTTAGATTGTTCTTTTATAAAAGCAGTTCAAAAATTCCTTTGAAATTTTCCTGAAAAATTTATCAAGGTCTAACTCTTATCACAAGGCACAAGTCCACAGTAATTCAGTAAGTGCCTCAACTCGGTGGTACACTCAGTCAGTGCTATCTTACAAGTAAACAAGTCAGAAATGTCTCTGTGCTACTCATAGTCACTGCAAAGCATGTCCAGAGCCTGGCGACTGTCTCCAGGGAAAGACCAACTTCTGTTTGCTTCTGCAGACCCTTACACCTCCACCGCCACCCTTTTAAAAAATAGGTTGAATTGTTTTGGAATATAAAACAGTCTGCCTCTGTTAAAGAGATAATTGCATATTCTAAGTATATACTATATGAAAAACACTACGTTTTTGTTTTGTGGAAACTGGTTATCACTCAGAAAAGAGTTCACTTTGAGTGAAGTTTTTAACAACTTACAATTAAATTCTTCACTATCACCTTTAAAGAGCCTAAATTCAATGCCAGGCGATGTTTCTTTCAGCCTCTTAATTATGTAATTTAATAAGTACAGCTTTCAATTATGATAGACGTTTGTTTTTCACTTTTAATGTAAGTAAGGAAAATAAGGCACGAAGACGTTAAGTGGCGTTTCTCGGTGCACAGAGGTGAGAGCGTGAAGGCCGCTGTCTGCAGATGAAGCCAGAACTCGGTCTGTTTTCCCAGGCAGGGCACACAGTCCACATCCACCCATCCTCCAGGTCACTGAGGAGGAACTCTAGGCCCAGCCCAGGAGTCTGCATTCTCCTGGCAACTTCCAATCATCAGCCTCCCCCTGTGGATACACTAACCGAGCAGCAATACGCCCAGTAAATAAAATGGTACTTCTTTAATTGGGCTAAATGAACCAACATACTCATTAAAAGGCAAACAAACCTTTCAGTTTTCCATCAAAGTTTGGATTGGTAGCTACTTTCAGGCCAGGATGAGGTAGCAGAAAACAGGAAATGTTGGTAAAACAGGAGTGGATGTGCTTTCGAACATTCTGTAGTTCTTCATGCTGGTTCCCTGAGACCTGCAGTAAATCGTCCTAAAGTTTAAATTTACTTGCAAAGGAATTCTGTGGCATCCTATGTTTGCTATATTTGGTCCCACAGTGACAAAAATGACATAGCAGGGCTGCTACTAAAGAGAGAGAGGTCTTGGGTAAAACTGTTCTAACAGCAGTATCTAAGTACAGTAAACAGCACTGTCAGTACAGTTGGCAAGTTACGCCCTTGCACTGCTGAGACGGGCGGGCCCATTTTTAGTACAAAAATGGGTTTCATTCCAGTTCCTGTAAATTCAGATTTTATTTCAAAGCGCTCAGAGAGGACACAAGTAGATCACACGGGGCCCCTACTTTTCGAGATAGCGGAGGCAGCCTCCTGCTGCTTGGTGGGTCTACACCTGAACATCTATCTGAGTGGCTGTTTACTGGGAAGCCCAGCCTCCCCCTTCTTCAGACGTGTGTTTGACAGTCGGCATTGTAGACAAACTACTGTAGAAGTAGCCACATACTTAAAAAGGTAGGCTACAATCCTGATACTCAAGGCGCTTTTTTAAGATTTCAGCTTTTCTCCCGATTTATTCTGAGGTATTTTTTGTGGTATCTGCTCAATGTAAAAACAATTCATACAAAGTGCCTTATCATGAACTAGGAAGTAGAGCCTTTCTAATTTTTATACTGTGAACTATTAGCAAATGTGCTAAGACTGACTTTGGGAAATTCAAAACTAGACATTTCTTTACACCTCTACTAAAAGTGTATCCAGATATTTGTATTATCCATCTTCAGCTGATTTACTTCTTCAAAGCAAAGGTTTTATCTTTAGGAAATTATTTTTTAGATGTCCATGAAAAAATTCTATCTTTATCAATATTATTAATAACATTTAAGTTTCAACTCTGAAAGTAGGGTTTCTTGGGAGGTACCAGGAATCAAACTCATGACCTCAGGCTTGCCAGGCAGGCGCTCATGCCACTGAGCTATATTCCCAACCCCTTGAAAGTAGTTTATTAATCTTTGTTTGTAGAGATCTTATTAGGGGTGAACTGAAATTATGGCTACTGAATATCTATGCAGCAAATCTTCCAAAAACTAGTTTTAGATTACAACAGGTAAAAATGTCATGTATTCAACTAAATATCCAACTAACCTTGAGGCGTTTTTCCAAGAATTTGGCACCACCATCCGACCCATATGAAAATTCATATGGGAAACTCCAGTCTCGAACAAGAAATATCAAACTCTGAAAAGTGATAATAAAGGATTTGGTAAGGAGACTTTAAGGGGCTTCTATCTGCTTTCTACTGAAACAAATGTTCATGTCCTTGCTGTCTGAAGAGTGTTCTGTACTGCACTGTGGGATTAAAGAGCAAACTTTGAAAGTTTCTGTGCCATCTCTCCCTCGTGAGACCCTCCTACATGTTTCTGCTAGGGGCAAACAAAAACCTGCCTACTGGCTGCCAGAATGAAGGCCCCCCACGCACAGGTATGAGACAGGTGGCTCAAACTGGTCAAATGGACCCATGTAACTGAAATCAGACTTTATATAGAACGCTCCCATGAATCTTCCTTTTTGAATGCTATGGAAGAATGTAGGTGTAAGATATAAGATCAGCTTTCTTTCCTTAAGTTATTTTCGTATCTTTATAGAAAGGATACATATATATTTTATAGAACTGATACACACATTCTTCTCATAGAAGTTCAAACTACACAGCAAAGTCCAGAAAAAAAAATTTTAATGCACCTGAAATCTCATCTAGATGCCATAGTAATGGTTAGTGAAGAGCATGTACACAATGGGATAGGGCAGGAATTTTTTAAAAGGAGAAAAAATTTTATACAAAATTATGTTTTATATGTTGCGTTTTAAATGAAAAGTTAAAATATACTTGAAATTAACTGGAAATTGAGATGACAGTTAAGATAGTACTGACTTTTTTTTTTTTTTTGGCGGTACTGGGGATCGAACTCAGGACCCTGCACTTGCTAGGCAGGCGCTTATTCCACTAAGCTATATCCCCAGCCCCTATACTGCTGACTTTTGTCAGGCATGGTGGCACATGCCTGTAATCCTAGCACTCTGGGAAGCTGAGGTACGAAGGTCACATGTTTAAGCCCAGCCTGGGATGTAGCTCAATGCAAAGTACTGGCCGAGGTCCAGTTCCCAGGACCCCACCCCTACCCCCACCCCCAGAGATTGCTGACTTTCAAATACTGTTTTGCTGAAATTCTTGTTTCTTTTGTTTGTTTGTTTGTTTGATAGGATCTTCCTGTACAGTTCAAGCTGCCCCTGAACTCACTATGTAGCCCAGGCTGTCCTCGAAATTGTGGCAATTCTCCTGCCTCAGCCTCCTGAGTGTTGGGATTATAGGCGTGAGGCACCTATCTTGCTGAAATTCAAACTACTTTTGATTTTTCACCATAATATATTCTAAAAGACTCTTTTAAAATTAAGAAAAAAGATTTTGGAAAACATCAACCTAAGAGTCATGTGTCTTTAAACTCACTGTTGAAATACAGTCTATATAACAAAAATTTCATCTTTAACTATAAATTTCAAAACCTACGAAAAGTGTCACAAACCAAAGAAATCCAGAAAAATAACATTATTTTATTACACTTTTTTCTTTCCTGAAAGACGTCCCACGCCTGCTACCCCTGAGGTACAGGCAGGGACTGAATTCTGACAGCCCCTCCGAGTGCTTATTTTTATGCTGTGCTGTGGACACAACAGCCTCAGGGCAGCAATCCCAGTGCTGTCAGCGACCAGCAAAAATACTAAATCACATGACTAACATCTTGGGCCATATTCTGTCTTCATTCTTTTATATTTTAAGTTTAATTATTCACTTACTTATGTATGTAGATATCACGTGTTATGTTCTCTCTTTTACCTTTCATTCGGTCTAAGTCCCACAACACACATTTCATACTCACCTCCATCCTCGTGTCGTCTTTTGTGTATGGGAAGCTCACAGTTTAGCAGATTTCTCCTTCAGGGTCTGGAGAACGGTACTTCCTGCCTTCTTATGTTTTGATAACAGTTTAGGCCCTTTATACTTGACTTCTTTTGGATATGAAATCCTTAGATCATATCTTTTTCCAGGACATACCTCTAAGTGTGTTTTACGGACATTTCTTACTTTACTAAGATAGAGCTCCTCCTTCCTCTCTTTGTTTTGTAGTTCTTGTGAGGAGACAAGACTTTTATGTGGAGAATTAAAAATACCCGTATCTACTATATTTACATAGATGCCAATTTTTGTCAAAAATTTTGTTAAAATATAATTTGAAACATTTCTACCTAAAACATGTATTTTAAAAATAGAAGTTAATGAGCAAGCAATTTTTGCAAAATAGAGGTTCATAAGCCAGAATAAATACAACTAAGTGTATAGTTTTGGCTGTATTTTACAATTTTCTTGTGAGATTTCAGTCTCATTTCTTGCTCTTGCTTACTGGGCATCTCTGTTATTAGAAGAAATGAGGACCATGTGTAAGACAGAGTTAAACAAGAGGTCAGTTTTTCAAAACAGCCTTGTATAGTAGTAATCAGGAACTAAATGCCAGGGCTCAAGCTCCCACTTCCCTGCCTGAGGTGCCAAGCCAGTGACGTGCTAGGAAACTGGCTCTCTGACCAAAAAAAGTCTTGATATGCAGCATTTTCCAGGTTCTGCAGAGTAAATGTACCACCTTGGATGATTTCCAGCTACTAATGCTTTAATAACTGAGCAATGTCATTCCTAGATATTTAACAATTGGTTCTCATGAGTGGTATGAACTATACCATAGCGTAATTTGACCTTGATTCTTGGGAAATGCACTCATTTGATAAAATAATTGCATATATATATATATATATGTCTGTGCATACAGGTGTGTGTGTATATATGTGTGTGTGTATGTGTGTATATATATATATATATATATATATATACACACACACACACACACTTTTTTAGACAGGGTTTTGCTATGCTGTAGGCTGGCCTTGAACTTACTATGTAGTCCAAGCTGGTTGCAAACTCGGGGTACTTGACTTGGCACCCCAGAGTGGTGGGATTATACGCATATGCCGCCACACCCACTGAGACCTAATTCTTATATAACGTTGTCAGATTGGGTTGGAGGAGGGTGCACCTGTTAGTAACTGCTTTGGCATTTAAACTATATTTCCACTGCTTGTTTCAGTTCCTTTTGACAGTTTGTACAAAGTCTTGTCTCATGTTTTTGCTTTATCTTGAATTGCTTAAGAAGTGCTCTAGAAGAAGAGAAGGATGTATAAGCCCAAGAGGCTCCAATTCAGTTCAAGCTGCCCCCAAAGACTAATGGGTGGAAGTCCAATAGACTAGCAATCAATTTACATAAAAATAATTAGTCAAACATCTCCTTGGGCCCCCTACAAACCTTCAGGAGGACAAAAGAATCACTTTACCGTAAGACAGGACCAATGACTGTCTGACTACTGATTGCACAGCGCTGGCTGGTCTCTGCTTGCTCGAGCAACCGAAGGTAGTTATTACGAGCACACCAGTCTGGGTAACATGTATGCCTATATCAAAGCTTTGCCATCCTCATGGAAGAATGTCTGTCCCCTATTTTTATTGCACTATAATCCGATTTTTGCACTAAAAATACTACTACAGTGACAGTGTCTATTATGGTAAATTTTTTATAGGTCAAAATAAATACAGTCAAAAGGAACCTTATAAAAAGAGATAAAATACCAAATACTTATTAGTTAGCTTCCTCAATTAGTAATGTACGGCCTCAAAACAAACTATTGACTCCAAAGTAGTGCCTCTCAATTTCCAGTTTTATTTTTTATTTTTTTAATCTCTTTGAGACAGGGTCACTATGTAGTTCAGGCTGGCCTTGAACTCACTTTGTAGCCCAGGCTGGTCTTGAACTCGCAATGATCCTCCTGCCTCAGCCTCTGCATGCTGGGAGTGCAGGCGTGCGCCACCACACCTGGCTCTTAGTCTTATCTTTATAACTCATTTTATCCCTTTAATTCCTTCTGCTTCCTCTCCTGACCACCTGAACACGCCACTCTTTCCTTGGGGACTCTCACAGGAAAGGAGTGGTCACGCTGCCCGAAGGCTGTCTATAGAGGCTCACATTTCCCTTGTCTGTAACTAAGTTTTAAGGAATTTCTTTTAATCTAGAAAACAAAAGCTGCTGCATAAGTCAGGATTTTGTTAGAAATTTACTGTCTGGAACCATCAGCTCTGTTCCAACTAGTTCATTTGTTAGACTTTCAGGGGGGAAAATCATTAAAAGCAGTAGGGTAAGAACGATCAGGAGAACATTTAACTCAGCTATTCATTAAAAATAATAAATTTTACAAATTTAATGGCCTTTAGAGAGCAAAGAAAAAAAAGGGATAAAACACAGAAGGCCATTTCAGAAGACTTTCTCTTAAAGGTGAATTGGCCAAATATTCAAACTTCCAAACAAAATACAGATGAATCAACAGAAAATTTCAAAACCTCAGGAAACGAATTTCAAGTGCTATTTTGGGTACCTAAGTAGCTGGAATAAAGGAAGCCTTGCCAAGCTCCCTGACAAATTCCCTGACATAAAATCCTGATGCAGAAGGAAAGACCATACGGTGCTCAGACACGGAACATGGGAAGAAAAAACTTGAATGAGGAATTGTTACCCTAGAATTTCTAACACATGGCTGCCTTTTAAAGGGTGTAGATGGCTAAAAAGGTAGAAATCAAATTTGCGCCCCCTCCAGGTAAAAAGGCCAAAATACCCTCCACTCTCCAGAGTCATCAGGGTCCTGTATATAGAGCCTCTGCAGATACACAAGCCAAAAACCTGCTGAAAGACAAATGCCCCATACTGGCTGAGAACACTCCTCTATCAACGATTTTAAAAAGAAACTGAAGAATCTCTGGGCAAAATTCTACAAGAACACGAGAAGAAAAGAAGAGTCCAGAATCCCTTCCAAATTATCATGTCTTTCTTTTATTAAAAAGAGTAGGCCACCACAGGTATACATTAAAAAAAAAACAAAACCGGCCCACAACATGGTATAGATCAAAGACTCGCTGCCTTTTATGGCTTCTCTCTGACCCAGTAACCAGCTGCTCTCCTCGCCTCAGAGCAGCAGCAGCCTCACCGCGTTACCTGAAGCATCCACAGACCACGCCCCAGGATCACCCTAAAGTCTGATGGTGCCACACGCAGTACGATCACTACTGCTAACCAAAACACTACCAGTTTTGTGTTCGTCTTAACCAATGAAAGATGCTCTTTTCTTCTTTTTGTGTTACCTTCAACCAGTGTAACCATTAAATTCAGCAGCTCTCCTATCCTTAAATTTAAAGAAAATGTCATTGTTGTGTTTCTGTGGTTTGAGGAGAGCTCACACCCAGTACAAACACCCTGCACACACTCATACCAAGGATGATTTCATATTGTGGTTAATACTAGAATGCTAGGCTGGACATGAAATAGCTACATCGGATCTTGAATGTGAGCCTTCCAATTCTGAGCTCAAAGAACATCCTTATATACAAACGATACGCAATTTCAAATATGTACATTATGGCATCACTAGTGAGCATATACTGAACAACTGCTGCACAAAAAGCATCAGGGTAGGTGCTCTAGGCTAAAATAAACTACAAAGCTCCTGTACTTAAGATTTTTATAATTTAATGAGATGGAATATGTCCATGAAATCTAAGATCATAAAATATAGCTCAATAAATCCTAGAATTAGAGTTACTAAGAGATGGTACCTAGACACAACAGCTTTGAGCCTCTTCCCAGTTTGAGGGTAGTTCTGCAACTTCACAATATGCAGGACCAGAGGAAGGCTTTTTAGCTATTCTAAGACTCAGTGTTTCTTTGTTGGATGAAAAAGAGAAAGAAGAAAATAAAGCAAGTATAGTAATAGGATTTATTTCATAGAACTCCAGCAAACATTTAATGTGAATAATGTATAAAATGCTCAGCACAGCATCTGGTACAAACTAAGTGCTCAATAAATTGTCATTTTATGCAGCTCTCCTGGGCACTTCATAGACCTAAATGGGGCGGCTGAGGTAGTCCTGGCCTGTATCACTGACCAGTTCTGTGTAGGCAGAGTGTATTTCTGCTAATTCACACAGCTCCCAGGTCACCTGCACCTCACTCTGGACGGCGCACAGGGAGGGAAGTCGTTTCTCAGATAGTGTACCAGTCCTTAGCCTCAGATCTTCCCCTCTACTGTTCAGCCCCAGCAGGCAGACAGTAGCCTCTTTTTCTCAGTGAGGTCATGTATTTTCTGTTATTACTTGGCAGTTCCAATCATCACAGACATTTGTCCAAGGATGTTTTGTTTCAGAGTAGCTGAAGTCATTACCAAAAAATTCTGTAAACGAACATTCTTAAACCATGGGAATAAAGAGCTCTCAAATACAATTAAGCAAATTAGAGTAAAATAATTCCTAATTGCCTACATGTAGGCCCACTTTGAATGGGAAATTGTCAGAAACAGGAGGATTATCCTAATATACATTATTACATGCTTGTCCTACCATTACTTGCCAGGAACTTTTGGTTTAACCATAAAACTGGCAGGACTGATCTGCTAAGATGTTGGGGGAGAGGGTTAAGCACATGAAGATGGTTAATAAAATGCTACAGGAGAGGAGGGGATATAATTCAGCAATATAGCATTTGCCTAGTGTGTGCCAGGCCCTAGGCTCAAAGCTCAGCACTGGGAGAAAACGTTATGGGAAACACTAGAATAAATTAACTAATCCATAAAATGAAGCAAAGGAAAGGTGAAAGAAAGACAATGAATGTAAATAGTCCTAAAATATATGCTTAAGAGGATAAGGATTTCAAGAAAAACAAAAGCAACTTTGCATGAAAGCATTTTAGGGTTTATGCTTACTTTCCTATTACAGGCAAACCCTAGTTACTAACCACCTGCCCAGGCAATGGCACCCCGTCGCTCTGCTACCAGAACTTCCCCTGCCTCCGAGGCCCTCTGCCAGGGTGCGCATGATGGCTAAATCAATCCTGAAATCTAAGATGGCTAAATCAATCCTGAGATCTAATAATAACGCAGACAATACATAGTCTGTTATCCCAAAACCAAGATTCTGATTTAACAGAACCGAGTTATTCTCACTGAAGTGGTTACAAAATCTTGCTTTGTATCTATCAGCAAGGCTGCAGATACCATGCAACCCCACCTCTTCTCGTTGTATTGTAGATACATCGCCCAAGTCCTGCCAGAACTCCTCTTCTGTGCCAGGGCTCCAGGCCTCAGGGATGGCCAGGAATCACTGAATATTTTTAGGTGTAAAGAGACCAGGTCTCAGGAGTATTGTGATTGCTACTTACATTTACTGTAGATTCAATAGGCTCTTGCAGACTGCCCTGCTATAGAACTTCCATCATGTAGAAATACCACTGAGAAACATACTGACATCTAAAATCCTGACTTTAATAAATGTTGAGACTACAGTGCTTTAGTAAATTCAGTATTATTTCCTTTTCTTTGTGGCCTACATAATTAGAGGGCATGAAATGGTCAAACCGTAAACTCCTGGAGTGCAACAGCCAAAAGAAGCATTAATGGTGTCACACAAGGGCATCTTCAGAGTCTGTCCTTCAGCCTAAGGGGAAATTTGTTTTCAATGGAGACCCAATAACAAACTTACTGTAATTACCACATGACAGAGTGAAAACTCCTCCAACAGCACAGCCCAGCAGACCTGAGAGGACGTGGGTGACAGGCACATACAGAGACAAGAGCCACACAACAGAAAATAAGCCATTCCTGGGGTCCCAGGTGTCTCACAGCTAACAGGCTTGAACTACTGGTGGTCCGCGCATGCATGCGGGCAGGAACTTAATACATTCAAACTGGAGCCACCTGGCAACAAGACACACAAATGACCTCCGCCCCTTCACAAACACATTAATAGAGAGCAGTAGAGGAAGATCTCCTTGCTGGAGCTGGAAAACAGTCTGTCGAGTGAATTTCATGTAACATCTGACAATGTGAAAAAATCCTCACAATTAATAATAAAGATTTAGACCCAAGGCTACGATGATCCCAATACAGAGTGATGTGGGACCAGGTGTGGGTTATGTGAGTCCAAATGACCAAGGAAGAAAAATTCATAGCAGACCGAAAGAGAAACACATCTATCACACTTGATGGGATAGCTTTTACAAGGTTCTTCAAGCTGGAAATGACTACTCCAGGTCCTTGTAAAGTTAGCATAGCTCCTGAACACAACTATGTTTAAATTTTAGAAAAAGTATTGTCATTCTCAACTAATCCTTTTGAAGTCGTCAAGGGAAGCTAATGTAGAGAACCTAGTTATGTTACAGAATAGATACGCTGATGAAGTCACTCCTGCCACTTAAGATTCAAGAGCTCCTGGTGAGAAAAACCAGTGAGAAGAGAAGAGATGTCACTTAGGAAATGCTGCTCACACCCTAATGTGGGTTATACTTCCTAGGAGCGCTACGCTGCTTAGAACTGTCTCATAAGGACTTGCAAGGAATAGTTATTAAAATTTTAGGAATCTGACAAGTCAGTTGACATCAAGTTGATAGCTTTACAACAGCCATGGTGAATGTGTTTACACTATAAAAATCAGTGAATGCCACAGGTCAGGGCCACCTGCTCCCTTCTGAGTCGGCTACAAATATTTACCAACACACAGTAACACTTTTTAAAAATAAATTCACTTTGGTCTTAGTTGCCCTTTTTAATTTTGATTTTTATGTACACAAGTAGATGTCTATTTGATTTGAGTATGGTATAATTTTCTAAAGAATAAAACAATCTGTTAAATAATCTATTCATTTTCTTGGTTAATTGTCTTCACATTTGCCATTTGCTATAAACCTTGTTTAGGGCTGGGGATATAGCTCAGTGGAATAAGCGCTTGCCTAGCAAGCGCAGGGTCCTGAGTTCGATCCCCAGTACCACAAAAAAAAAAAAAGAATAAATATAAACCTTGTTTATTTATAATTTTACTCTACTTCAGAGTTAAAAATTCTATTTCAAATTTCTTAAAAGTGTAACTTTAGTATAAAATTATTATTTATAAAATATCTTATCCCTTATCTTATTTCCTCAGGCAATGTTTACAATTTTATCACAATTCTATCCAAATTAATAAAGCTGGTATTTTCCTAGAGAAAAGAAGCAGTGACCTGATTTAAAAAAAAATCTTGCTGAGTTAAATGAAATTTCATTTAAAAGTTAGTTTACCTTGCTGTTTTTCTCCCTATGCTTTTTCTAATTTAAATGTGAAGTATTTTTCACCAATATCTTAAATGTCCTGAGATTTGAATATATTTGGACATTTTATGTTTTTATGATGTGTAGCATTTTTTGTTTTGAATTTGGTTGCTTAAATCTCGATTACATGCCTCCTGGATGTCGCTTTTATTACTTAATGAGTTTCCCATTTCAATTTCAGATTTGTAAGTCCATGCATATTTAGGAGTCATTGTTGACCCACTCAACCAAAATCTTTTCTCTTCCCTGACATTTCATGCCAACAGTTTCCTAACAAGTGGCGATCTCTTAAAGGTTTTCATTCTGTTTTTGTTTTCAGGTCATTGGCATTTTTTACCAAAGGCACCATCTTTCTGTCTTCTCTCTCCTTCATCACAGCATCAGTTCTCTTTTGTTTCAGTGTATCTGGCAAAGTGTAAGGAGCAGTGACACCTGCTGGTAAGACCTGAAGTTCCTTTCTAGAATTTACAAGAGTCATACGGGTGGTGCTAAGGGAAGGAAGAAGGAAAGGCTTCTTGTGCAGAGAAGGGAAAATTCAAGGTGATGGTGTAATTCCCATATAATACTTATGCTATCAAACTAACACATCATTTAAGAAGAAAGACAAGAGTCCAGTTCTGAGAGCCGTGAGGGAGACGGTAACCCAGAACTGGTTCCACCATGTGGAAATCCTGCCCTGGTCCTGGGGAGAGGCACGCCCCTTCCGTCACGGCACGCCAGCATCTCTCCAAGGAAAAGCCGCTTTCTTGGTTTATTGTACCATATTTCCCCCAGATCTCCACTCTCATTCTTCAACTGTCCTCTCCCGTCCATACCCACTTAAAGGTTAGTTTGTGTGTAGAGCATTTTGAATAATCACAGAGTATCACAATACATACCTTTCACTTTTTCCTGCTTTTTCCCGTTAGAAGTCATATGACTTTTAACAGTCTATTCAGAATACTCCATATGCTTCTAGCTCATTGCCTTTGGATGTTTCAAAGTATTCCTGAGAATGCCTACTCTAGGACGTTTGCTTAGGTTAACTCCAACTGTTTGCTGCTATTACTTAGAAATTATTACTTAATAGAAAGACAACATTTACACTTGCTACACAGTTGTCAATTCATTTACTCATAATTGATTTTTGTATTACTAAGAAATAACTTAGTTATATCTAGTAATTTTTTTCTTAAAATGTATTTCATTTGAGATTAATGTAGCCGCTTTAGTTTCCCCTTCCTGGACCCGTATCCCTGGGATCTTAGTAATTTCTTGCTATCTCGTTAACACCCCTATGTGTTCAGACTTCATGGGAATGCTTGTTCCAAAACCACACACTGGAGCCACTCCAGATCCCTGATGCTCAAGAACTGCGTGAGACGGCAAGTTTGTGATCTGAAGATGATTCATGATGCAGCAGCAGAGAATATGCACCATTTTCAATCACTGGCCATCAGAGCCACTCACTGTGCTTTGTCTTTATCAGCCATTCAGTTTCTGATGTGCTCACCCTCCCTCGGGTTATGACCCATCTCAGCTGCAGACGTGACTGTAGAACGAGCTGAACTCCAGAGCCTACCCTGAGCTCCCTCTCGTCCTCAGGCTGCAGAAGTCCTGCTTCACATGGACAGACACTGGTGCCTGAGTCTGCACCTTCTCTAAGTACAGTTTACAGGGCTTTTTGACTTTGATTCTTGTCCTCAGTGTAAAGGAAGGGTAGAATTAGAAGGACTGACACTACCCAGCCCAAGCTCGCATGTTGCCCTGATGTTAGCCTACAATTCCCAGGAGTCCTGTTTTTAACTCGTATGTTTCACAAATTCATCACTTTCCTCCTGACTCTTGTGACATCTTTAGAGTGTGGTTTAGAGAAGATGAGCTCTTCGAGGGACAAGAATATCTAATACATCTTTTCATTCCCCACTTCTATCTCCTCTTCACATCAAACGTATTCAAAAATGTTTCTTTAATGAGAAGAAGAAGGAAACATGGTCCTCACTAATGAATGCATCTGGTCATAGTTTCCAGTAAAATCTAGTAAGAATTTACCATTATTCAACCTTCACTCACCTGAAAGGGCTTCAGGAATGTTTCTTCCATGGCCAGCCTGCCATATTCAGTGAAAAGCTGGAAGGAAAATCACACACCGAGAGAGAGAGACAGACAGACAGAGACAGAGAGACAGAGACAAACAGACAGAGACAGACAGAGACAGAGACAGAGAGACAGAGAGACAGAGAGAGAAAGAGCTCAGTATTTTCAGTTTTACTTCTTGACTTTCCCCCCTTTAGCTTCCCCCAGCTGTAACAGAATACCATATCACTAAAATTAATCATTTTAGGACATAAGTATGAATAGACAAAACAGCATATATTTTTAAAATAAACTCTTATTTTAAAACAATTACGTTTTTCTTTTCTGTTTGTGCTGGGGATTGAATTGTGTCATGCACATGTTCTAGCTACCACTAAGGCACATCCCCAGGCCTGAAACTAGTATCTTTTATATTTAAAATATAGGAAAAATTTTGAAGAAAAGAAGGAAATACCTTCTCTCAAAGTAGAAGTTGCCCTGATTAGACTAGAGACATAAATCACGCAGGATATATTTACAAAAGCTGTGACTTGGTTATTACAAAGGCATTAGCCATTTGGCTTAAAAAGTGGTGAATCAAATACACTGACATATTTCACTTTTTGTTGCTCTCAGTTGAGATCACGAGGCACCATCATATGGAGTTTTGTGTTGCCAGAAATGCAGTATTTTGGAGAAAGTAAACCTGAGGAGGTGATGAGGCTTTTAATGAAAGTTTTACCAAGCCTGGCTGAATGGGTTTCCCCGTACGAACACCAGAAAGGTCCCTTCATAAAGACTAACCAGCTGTCGTGGCTTCTTGAAGCTGGAGAGGAATGAATGCCTAACCCTTGCCCCTTTAGAACAGCGTCTACAGCACCACATGACCTTTCCTGAGGATGCAGCGGGAATTCAGAAACGGAAGGGTAAGAACAGGGCAATAACTAAAGCGATTCAATGAAAGTCTAACATCTGTCTAAAAGCAGCTGGTCTAGGAATTCAACACTCACCGAAATCATGTACTAATATGACTTGCATTCATAATCACTTCTCAGAAAGGCTGAGGGATTATCATTTATAGGAGCATTTTAAAATGACCTCAAAAAGACTGCTGACTCAGTATCAAATTCCAAAATTAATCCTTTTGCAGAAACTCCTAAATTGAACAGTGCTGCGCCATTAACTTGAAAAGTAATCAGCTAGGTTATCACATGCCCAAAGTAATTACTTTAATTATGTAAAACATCTAACCATTACTCATCATATTGTCTATTTGTCATAAGTGGTCAGTGTCATAAAATGTACTCAGTAGAACTCCATTTGATAGTTTCAACATCACAGATTACGTTGCTCTATCATCCTTCAGAATATTAAAACTTTAATATTATGCTACATGGCTCTGCTACCAAGATAAAATACTATGATGAGAGCAAATTTTTCTGTAAAATATATAGATGGAAAACCATCGGAGAAATGAGAGTTTTGTTATCCTTCCAAAATAACATCCCCTGAAGGAGAGCAGAGGATGTCCCAGAAATGACCGTCTTTAGGAAACGCTCAGTCTTTTATGTGAGAGTCAAGCGCTGCTTGGAGAGCGGGAGGAGCGCCGGGCCCAGGCAGGTGGCCAGATTTTTATTCCTACTCTTATCAGTGATTCGCCGTATGAGGCTCAGCAAGTCATTTGTTTCTTTTAGCCTCATTTTCATCATCTATAAAATATGAAGGCTAAATTAGGTGCCACTGAGGTCTTTTTCAGACCTAAAGTAGAGCTCTGTGAATTATCAGATAGCTTCTAACAGCTCTTAGCTGCACAGTGGTCCACAGGGGAAAAAATCTAGCATGTATCATAGTAACAATGACCAAATCCCTCACTTTCAGTCTGCAACTTCACATTTCTTGTAATTTTTAAACCAAATATTTTTCCCCACTTTTTTTTGCCATATGGAGTGGCTTTATAGATAAAAAGAAATTTGAAAACTGAATTAGAAAGGACACATCCAAACAAGAGCTAAACAAGAAACCTGAAAAGAAAACCTTCATTTGGTTATGATTCTAAATCAGTCCCTAAAGTTCTACCATGTATGTTCTAAAGACTACTGGAGCCGTACCCAAAAACATATAAATACTCTTACCTGGAGGTGCTGAAGATCGTCCTCCTGGACATTCTGCGATAAGTTATACACCTAGGTCAGGAGAGAGCGTCAAAACAAGAAGGTAATCAGCATCATCTGAGCACTTACTGCGCCATTCTCTATTTAAATATTGATTATTACAAAAATAAACCTCTTGTACACATCTTTACATACTGACAACTGTAAGTCCTTGACAGAAGAGTAAAGAGAACCTGACAATAAGTAGGGTCCCATGATGATGACTGTTCTAGAAACACAACAGCCAGTACTCTGGGGTCACAATATTAAAATTACCTTATGAACCTAATTTAACAATTAGCCCGCATATGAGTAAGTCTTCTAAGCACAACAACATAGTAACAACCCATATGAACAACCCATATGGAAAATTGTTTTGAAAAATTATAATTATTCATAATTTTTCATTTTATTTATGTCTTAGAAAGCTCCATCACATGAAAGTTAGGTTCAGAATATCATGCTGGTAACATTGCACATCTATATTTTCTGTTTCATGAACAGATCATGACATTGAGATAATACGCAGTACTTTTTCTTTTGGAATAGGCAAACAAAAAATTTTGAAGAAAAATTAAGGATGCTGTTTATGTATGAATACACACAGTATACTTTGCATTTAAATAAGGAATCATTTCTCAAATAATAATTTAAAATAGTAAGCTGGGCTTGGTGGCACACGCCTGTAATCCCAGCACTCGGGGGGCTGAGGCAGGGGGATCTTTGCAAGTTTGAGACCATCCTGGGCCACAAAGTGAGCTCAAGTCCAGCCTGAACTGCAGTGCAAGACCCTGTCTCAAAAGAACAAACAAAAAATAGTCATTACTAAGGAGTTAGCTGACTTTCTCTATGAAAATGTTCAATGGTCAAATATAAATAAAAAACTAATAAAAAGGCAAAGCCAATCTGGTTTTAACTAACTTGTGTAGATGGTTTTTACTGTCATTTATTTTAGAAATAGGTATTAAGTCAGCATATGAAAGGGTCATTTAAGAAGTCAGTTTTTAAAAGCATCAGCCATAGGTTGTAATCATGACTTTTACTTTGAAGTCCTTCAGGAGGCTCTGCTTACCCTTCCTCCCGTCTCTGCCCTCCCTGGCTTGTCCCAGTCACACCCTCACCCTGGCAGCCAGTGCACTAGCTCCCTTCTCTCTGCTTGTGATCTCGGCTTCACTTGCTCATCTTGACTCTCTTGCCTTCCCTGCTTCCTAAGCTGCCACATCTTTTCAAAGTTACCTGCTCTGTTCCTTCACCACCCTCTCTTCCTGCTCTCTTTGGCAATATAAAAGATCTGAAAATAATCTGTATAATCTTCTGCTATATGTTTTGTGCTTACAGTAAAACTCTCCAATGACCTTCAGAACAATTTGGAGAAAAAAGGAAATTGGGTAAAAATTTTATATAAAGGCATTTACTTTTCTAAATGTGTATTAATGTGTTTAAGAAGCCCCAACACATACAGATTTTACATGTAGAAACATTTCCACTGGCTATGTAAAACAAATTTTATATTTACAAACCTTGTTTCATGGAACATTAAACATAACTTTCAATAGGTGGTCGCAATATCTGCATGCAAGATTTAATATTATTAAGTTTATCATAGGCTTCAAACAGAAAAATATCAATAAGATAATAATAGCTCTTCTGACTAAAGCAGTCAATATGAAAACTGATCAATAATTAGACTACAGTAACAACACAATTCTGTTGTGGAAATCAAAAGAACTGGCAGGCACAATGAGCCAAATAACAATGATTCACCACTTTTGTTGTATGTCTCACTACCACGTGTATACAGAAATGCATGAATTTTAAAGAATCATCCTTAAAAAATGGATTTATTTTATTCCATACCTGTATTGAGCTTATCATTGTGCTAAGGGCAAACACTGTGGCCGAATCTCTCAAAGTTGATTGACTATCAAAGGTTCCCTGAGTATCCATCAATAACACTGCAACCTATGGATAAGGAGAGTACATTACTAATTACATCATGGGCACAGGGTTACCAAGACACTAACACCATAAAAACAAAAACCCATTATCAATGAATACTTAATAGATAATTTCTTACACATGCCATAAAAGCCAAAGAAAACACATTAATTAGTGATAATGTATGCAATCACTGTTATGATTAACTTTCAATGGTAATTCCACATGAAGAAACTTAATACAGCATTGAAAGAAGTAAAAATGTTACCTGGATGAGCTGTGCTCCGCTGTGCCTATGACGCTGCCTACCGTGACCACCCAAATGATACAGGGGCTCATGGTAAGGTGCTACTCTCCCAACGCACTTTAATTTTCATGTCAAGTGGCCAAGATTAATTTTCAAAAGAGCATTTTCCAGGTTACTGTTGCAAGTGGAAATTCAGTTTTACTTAAAAAGCTAGTGTCATACCTTTTTACCACCCTGTTTATTGATAAGGAAAACTTCGCTCCATATCTGGATTCCTGTAGTCTCTCGTTCAGATCCACCTCTCCATGAAAATCCAGTCAATGGTTCATTGTAATCTCCAACCCAATCGACTGACTCCTAAAATTTTAATGATATTCATATGTAATTTTTCCATTCATATTTTCCAATTCCCTCTAACTCTAGTCAAAAGGAAACAACATAGGCACATCTATTGCATTGACAATAATTTTATTCATTCAAAAATAATTACAGTGTAGCAATCATCTGCTACAATTTATACTCAGTTCTGGTGATACAGAGATAAAAAGCTATCACTGAGACCATGAGGAGCCCACAGCCTAACACAGACCCGAGAACAAATCACTAGGATGCAATATATGCAGGTGAACGTGGATGTGTCCATAAGGCATAAATGGAAGCATAGGAAATAAAACACCTAACTATTGCTCAGATAAGATTTCATAGGAAAAGTAACATTTGAGAAATATTAAGCACTTTTATTTAAGCAAACACTCTTCACAAGTAACATGCTGAGTATTATAGTGTTTCATTTTAATGTATAACAGCTAAAATTATGAAAATGCCTCAAACTATTATCCAAAAGAGTACAAAATATATGAATTTTGTTCATTCAACTTTCCCACCTGTGTTAAATACCATAGTCCTTTTGGTATGCTAGAAATCAGGATTAGTAAAAGCTTTGCTTTCTCTGAACACCTGAATTACTTGGGTAGTTCTGTTCTTGATTTGTTTGAATTGAGGCTAGCAATGAAATGTGTTAAAACTAGTATCACAAAATTGTTCAGAAATACCTTGTCTATAAAAGATCAGTCTGGAGTGGGTAACTATGACATACATACATACACACTACAAAGTCCTGTGGGTACTCTACCATACCCAGCATTTGTGTTTACGTCAGCATTTGGGTAAGAGAACAGGAAAAGGTACTCGAATGTTTTCTACTTCCAACCTTCTGTTCTTCAACCTAATCTCCTATTTGTTCTGGCTTTTATTTATTTTAGGTTCTTTAAAAACTCACTTCTGTATCACACTGTTTTCTAAAACACTGTGACACCATTAGTTTTTTCTGGGGATAGGATAAAGTAAAGACTGACTGAAAAATGCTCTAAGAACTTTCTGGGGTAATGGGGCTAGGTTCGGAACTACACAGGTATGTGCACTTGTCAAAATCCAGCAAATGCACATTGAAGATTTGTGTATTTCTTTGTATAAAAACTTTACCTCAAAATAAAAACTAAAAGTTTGATATTGACATATATATATGGAGGGAGGGAGAGATAGTATATATTAAAATATTTATGGATAAGTATACTAGTGTCCCCAATTTACCTTGAAAGTATTAAAAAGATAGAGCGATTAGAAAGAAGAATGAATAGAGGCACACATATGATAAAGCAAGGATATGAATGTTAACAGAAGAATCCAGGCGGTGGGTATCTAAGTGTTCACTGTCAAATTCTTTTAACTTTGCTGCATTCTTGGAAAATGTCAGTCAACACTGGAAAGAAGTTATCACAATAAAAAAGTTATGGCACAAGTCATTTGACATTTTAACAGGCAAAGTTTACAATCGTATCATTATGCTCGTGTCTATTTTTTAAAAAGGAAAACCTTTCATTCACAGGCAATGCTGTAAAGTGGCTTCAGAAAAAAGCCGTCTGTGTGGTCTGTCCCCACAGCACTGAGGTTCCAGTGGTTACACCCTAGCGTTTGTATTTAGGCACATAAAGTACATAGCAAGAGGGATGACCCACTCGGGCCCCCCTCTGCCCCTCTCTCAGACAGAAGCTTTCTTTCTCCCAATAAACATATTCTGCTCTAAAAAATAGTAAGAAAATATTGAATTCTACTAAATAACACAAGTGGGAAAAGCATGGGGACAAGAAGACTTTCAAAGGCACCTTGTACCAACCTGGCTGTACATGTACCGCAACATGAAGTCCATCAGGAAGGACTTTCCTTTCCTAAAGGCTCCAGCCACAGACACCGCGACCACCTCCTTGTCCCTCACAGCCTCAGAGAGAAGGATCCGATTCAGCGCTGTCTCATCTAACTCAAACGAGTGGTCATCCTTGACAATGAGGACTTGGACGGGTCCTGCCTTTTTCACTGGCTCCTCCTCTTCGGAGCTCCATTCACCCGATTTTTCTGAAAATCCACCTGTGGAACCAAGGACCAAGTGGTTTAATGTCACTCATACCACAGTCCAGAAAGACCTGAGTGGATCTTTCTGATTACACTGAATTAAGCAGAATTTTCTTTTCAAGAAACTTTTAAGTTCATGTAGTCAGTGCTGAGATTTCTCTTTGCTAAGAAAGAAAATCAAAGCAAATAACTCTGCTTTCAGAATACAAATAATGAGGTTTTAGTTTATACTTTCTCCTATTCCTTGAAATACGCTTACTTAGTTATGTAAAGGCTCCTTCCAACAATTCTTAAAGCTGACTATACATGCGAGAAAATACACAGAGGGCTCAGAATCACAGAGTCTTGGGGATGCTATCAGTATACACGAAGAAACTAAAGCCAATGACGGTAATGGACAATGCCCAGGGGAAGGGAATGGAATTTCTCTATAAGGAATTCTGCACAGATGCTTTTTCATGTTATTTATTTAATCCTTTCAATATGTCAGTGAGGCATTTATTATTATCTGTATCAACACATGAAGAAACTAAGATTCTAATTAAGTTACTTGCCCAAGATCACACTAACTAGGAAGTGACCTATCCAAGTTCACAAAGACAGCAACTGACAACCTCAGGTACCTAAGTTTTCATTCCACATCTTTCTATTATATTCGTCTTCTTCTCTAGTGAAAATTAACCCCTGAACAAGACATAAATGTGCTCATTTGCTTTGTATCAAAGGAATACATTCCTCATATCATATATATGAAATACCTTCAAATAAGTCTTTAATAACAATTACAGACTAAAGGTTTGGATCCACCTCCCCGGCTTACAGGTTTAACCCCAAGTCCCCAGCATGATCGAATCAGGTGAGAAGGCCTTTGGGAGGAAACTGGAATACAATTACCTGACCAGGGTAAAGCCTCCACGGTGGGACTGAGGCTCCCACAAGGAGGTGAAGGACCAGACCCCCTCTGAAATGTGAGGACACAGGAAGAAGGCAGTCAATGTGCGGCAAGAGGAGGGCGCTCACCGGGGACCTGGCCGTGCTGGAACCCTCATTAAACCCAGATTTCAAAACTGAGAGACATAAATGTTTGTTGACAAGCCACCTATTCTGTGTTATTCCCTTACAGCAACCCAAACTGACTAAAACAGTCACACTCATTTTGAAACAAATTGGGCTCTTAAATGATCATTACCCAAATTTTTGAAAACATATTTTAAATAGCATCATACATGATATTTACTTGGTAAAAAGTCTTTATAAGAAAAACAAGGCAACTGTATCTCTTGACCTACTTTAAGAAGTCTTTAGATCACAGTGATATAAATCTCACATTGATAGCTTTATATTATTCCTTTATAAATGATACTATATCACAAATCTAATGTCTAATTTTAGCTATCAATGGAAATAAACATACAGTAATAATTGCCTGAACAACAGCACACAGCATTTGGTGAGAACAGACTAGTGCCTCCACCCATGAATCTGAGATCTCACTTCAAAGTTAACAAGCATAGCTTTTATATCTGAAAGATAATAGATTCTATATTGCTGTATCACAGCTACTAGAGTACAAGAGTTTCTGTTTAAATCCCAGCTTTACATCTTACTACATATATGAAGTTGTGAAAATTACTTGACTTCCCTATAGCTCACTGTCCTCCACCGAAGACACAAGATGGGCCTGGGGAGGTAGTTAGGGGGAAGGGCACTTGCCTAGCATGCACAGAGTCCCGGTTTCTATCCTCAGCACTAAAGAAACAACGACAACATCAAAAAAGAGATTAATAACAGTACCTACATCAGAGAGGCCTGATGATTAAATGAAGCAATGTTAATTAAACGAAGACTTAAAAATCTGATGAATAGTACGTGCTTAACACATGGTGACCATAAATAATACTGTTTTTATTTATTTATGTTTGATTCCAGTACTATCTGTCCACCCACCCAATTTCAGCCTCAGCCTCAAGGCCCTTTCTGAAGACGATACACTTTGTTGCTGAAGCTCCTTACCTATATTTCATGATCTAGGCTCACACTTGATATGAATCATGTATGCTACATAGACATTTTGGATAGTAAAATATCTTCAGAGCAGAACACTACATCGCAGTTCTATAAACTGAAATACCTCTTTGAGGCAGCAAACTACGTATTCTTGAAAATGCAAGTAGAAATGGAATTAGAGTTGTACATTTTTTAAATAATCAACTTTACAATGTGATACAAAATTGTCTTTTCCCATCCCACCCTAGTAATTTATTATACATACCATCGATCACCACTGGTTTAGTCTGACTTCTTAATTTTGGCCACTTGCATAGGTACAATGTGGTATCTCAGTGTGGTCTTTTTTTTTTTTTTTTTTGCGGTACTGGGGATCGAACTCAGGACCCTGCGCTTGCTAGGCAGGCGCTTATTCCACTGAGCTATATCCCCAGCCCCTCAGTGCGGTCTTGATACACACTTGTGTAATGATATAAGCAATGCTTTTTGCTCTTTTTTCTATTGTTTGCCTTTTTCTTACTGATTTGTAATTCTTTATGTATTTTGAATACTAGTGCTTTCTTGTATACGTGGCAAAGCAATCTTTTAGTTTAGGGTTGCGTTTTCATTTACCTTATGACACTGTTGACTAGGAGCAACTTTTAATTTTAATGTAATATATTTTATTATTTTCTTATATAATTAGCACTTCGTCTTGTTTAGAAATTACTCCTATTACAAAACCTTAAAGATAATCATGCATAAGGTGTGATTAAAAATACAGTGAAAGTTTAAATTTTTAAAACTTCTTGCAGTTACACACTGCTGTTCCTTCTCAGAACAGTGTCTCTTGAACACACTTTTCTGATGCCCTTGCTGCCTTCTGAAGCAATTCTGGAAGTCCTCCTTTGTGTCTTTTTGAGATATAATAAAAAATATGGTGAATGCTGCTGCGAAGTGCCATTCAACAGAAAGGCAGTGCGGAGGATTAGCTAACAGTCAACTTGTAACACCCAGCTGAAATGAATCAGAGGGGTGCTCAGTGTGGGTGACGCACCTGAGGATTGCTGCCAACAGCATAAAAGAGAACCAGAGGGGAATGATGGTGTGCTGTGGATCCTCCTAGGGAAGCCTGTCATGTTGGCTTTCCCGAGATGAACTCAGGTCCTCGCTGTCACTGAGGATGGCTGTGGTTCTCTTCGGGCGAGCTCCTGGTCCTTACTTTGAGCATTGCTTCCTGCCTCCAGCGCAGGTCCTTTATGCCACTGGCACAGACTTTCTAGCTTCACCACTGGCCTTTGGGCCTTCCCAGTGCAGATCCTTGATACAGACTTGCATGAGACATTGTTGTGGGCGCCAGGTCTCCAGTTGGACTCGTGGAGAACACTACTGTGGGCTCTAAGCGTTCAGGTGTACTTGCGCAGGACCTTGCCGTGGGACCTTGCCCAGGCCCTTGGCTGGGTTCTCTGGGTCTCTAGTATGTGGATCAGATGTACTTGTGCAGGACCTTGCCGTGGGACCTTGCCCAGGCCCTCAGCTGGATTCTTTGGGTCTCTAGTGTGTGGACAGATTTCCCACACTCTTTTTGCATTTGACTCTTTGGGTGAATACTATAAAAAAAAAAAAAACTATAAATTCTGGTCCTGTATGCAATCTTTTCCACTGTACACCCTGACTACAACAGATTGGCTCATAAAAGCATCCCAGTATACCCTCATCTGCCTTACTCACCAGATCTGGAACTGTGTGACTCCTGGCTTTTCCTCAAGTAAAAATGACGATGAAAGATAAATGCTCTGAATTGATTCAGAACACCATGGCAGCCAGAACATGCAACTGAAGACACTCAGGACAGGGTACTTGCAGAACTGCTTCAGGAAGTGGCAAAAGAATGATGGGACAAGGACGTTCCAAGTGAAGGGAAGTATTTTGATAGAGATTAATGCCAATGCTTATTTTTAAATGAGCATCAAATCTTCCAGTTATACCTCATAAGGTTTTTCAAGTTCTAAAGTTTTGCTTTTGATATTTAAGTTCTTGGTCCCTCAAATTTTTATAAGGTATGAGACAGAAATCTAAGCCTATTTTTCCAGAAGTGTAAGTTCTTTATTTCCTCAAGTATTCTGCCATGAGAACTTTGTCAGAAGAAAGAATTACACACAAATATATAATGACCTGATTTTGAGCTCTTAATTCTGATCAACTCACCAATTCTCCTATACCAGCACCAATAAAACACTACCTTATCCTAACAGCTTTACAGAAGTTATTGCTATAGTACTGCAAGTCCCTATTATTCTTCTGATTATTATCGATCTTAGCTATCCTTTAAGATATATTACCAATATGTTGGTTGACTTTTTACTAAACTTGCACTAAATTTATAGTTTTGTACCGCTAGTGTGTCAGTGTATTCAATAATATATCTTCGTATTTTTATATAAACATATTTGCAGGGTGTAGTATCTTTGTTGAATTAATTTTATGAATATTCATGAATATTTAGAAATTATATTCATAAATGAGTTAAGTTTATAATTACCTTTGGCTGGTCTGATTATCAGTGTATAATCACTGGCTTTATAAAATGAATCAGAAAATCCTTTTCTGTCTTCAGAAAATAATTTGTAATAACAGATTGGAGTGACTTATTCTTTCAATTTCTAATATAATTTGCTGGGCTGGGGAGATAGCTCAGTGGAATAAGCACCTGTCTGGCAAGTGCAGAGTCCTGAGTTCAATCCCCAGTACTGCAAAAATAAAAAAATATATATATAATTTGCCTACAAAATGTATGAACCTAAAGTTTTCTTTGTGATATGACCTTTCACTATTATCTCATTTCTTTTATAGTTATGACTTTACAGTTACGAGAGCACTAACAAAAGCTTTGTATTTCTTCCCATCACACTTCTGGCATATTATATCTTTCTAGGTATTTGTTCCATTTTCTAAAAGTTTCAGACAAAAAAAAAAAAAGATGTAGATTTGACTGTTATGATTAACCAGCCTGATCTGAGACCTGATTATAGAAACACACATTGTTTTTAAGTACACAGAACTCTTACCAAATAGGTCACACGTTGATTTATAAATCAGATCTCAACAAAGTTCAAAGTGTTAAAAGTTATAAAGAATATGTTTTCTGATCAGAAAGGAATCAAATCAGAAGTCTGTAGCAAAAAAATTTTTAGAAAATTTCTACATTTTTAGAAACTAAGCAATAAATTTCTAAATAACCTATAATTCAAAGAACAAATTACAATGGAAATTAGAGAATGTTGTGAACTAAATATGATACATGTTCTGATCTACTCAGTTTGTCTCTCCAAGTGTTTATACTACACCATTTTAGTCAAAACTGCTTTCTAAAAATTCACTACACTGTATATAGTAAAGCAAGCCTTTTAATCCAGTTATTATTAGTCTGTTTGATGCTTTTCAAATGTTGAATAGTACATAGTATCTTACTTATATTGCAATATTAAAAATGTGACATTAAAAATTTGCCTTAGAAGCAATTTACCCTCTGAAACACAGTAGAGATGTTTGAGAAATCCTCAAGATTTAAGAAAATGAAATAACCAATTATATGCAAAGAAAAGAAAAGGTAGTACTAGGGACTTGGAGGCAGGAGGACCACTTGAGTTCATGACTTCAAGGGCAGACCAGGCAGCCTAACTAGAGCTCATCTCAAAAACAAGAAAAGAAAAAGAAAGCAATAGAGATGAGATCAAAAATGAATAAACTAGAAATAAAGACCAATAACCTAAAACCTTATCAAAGAAGATAAAAAATAAAACGCACAAGTTACCAAGATGGACATGAAAAAGGATCATCGTCGTCTCAAAAATAAAGGAATAAAAAGGGATGGATGAGGATATTAATTAGGGATGCAGCACTCGCCTAGCACACGGGAGGCCCCACGCTGGACCCTCGGCACCGCGGAGAACACAGGAAGCAGAGGAGGGAGAGGAAGAGCGGCGGCAGCAGGCGAAGGAAGGAAGGAAACAGAAACGGAGCTGCATGCAGAGAAAGTCCTGGCCTCAGCGTGCTCAGTGAATTCTTCCCCAAAATTGGGGGGAAAATAGCAATATTATACAAACTGCTCTAGAAAACAGAACTATGCTCAACTTGTTTTATAAGCGTCAGAATAACTGACAAGAACATAAAAAAATTGACAAGAACATTATTATAAATTACATAAAAAGAATTACAAAGTATATTTCTTTTTTTTACAAAGTATATTTCATGAAGGCAAATTCAAAACAAACAAAATATACCAACTGTAACCTAGAGATAAGTTTTTTCAAACCACAACACAACCATTACGTGTTTTTTTTTCTTTCTTTTCTATTTTTCATTTATTAAAAACTTAAAGACATTTTACTCAGTTTTTAACTCATTCTTTAAATTTTTCTTTAGGTCTTTTAAAAATAAGATTACACTGATAACTTGGTGTGCAATCGTTTGAAAAAATGATTCATATGTTACAATCAGGGCTAACATTATAAATTTAGGATTGGTTTAAACGGAGTTTTGAGCAATTTCAACTTTTTGTTCAGCACAAAAGTTTTTTCATATTGTGTCTAATACAATACAAAATATCTTCGGGTTTGTAGATCATAGAGGAGAAAATCTAGGTCACATGCAAAAGCCTAACATGTTAACTTATTAAAAATTTACCCACAACAGGGAGTCTAAGCAGATACTTGTAGTTCTGCAAGGCAGTAGTTAATTGGGGACTGCAGTGTGGTTTCAGGTAGCTCATCCAGTTGTCAAGTGTTCAGTCACATTCTACATAGTCCTTTGTGAACTGCTATTTTCTGTTGTCTTGTTTGCAGAAAAGGACATTCACTTTTTCTGTACATTTCCTTATGTCATATAACGCAGATGGTTATTAGCAGAATTTCAGTTCTACTTTCAAATTTACTCAATTGCTAGACCTCACAGAGATTAGTATATTTAAGAATTTATTATAATAAAGCTCCTCTACAACTATTAAAGGTGAAAGGTTCTGTTATGATTTTTTAATAAAATCAAACAGTGTGACTTAGAATGTCAGTATTCTACTTAAAATGTGTCTATATTCATGTTGTTTCCCTTCAGTGCAGACACAGTAGGGCAACACTAACCAGTAATGGTTAGTTTACTTCTAGAAGACTACCAGAGCAGCACCTAAACATGGTTTCAGCAACTTTAGAAAAGTACCTTGAAGGGTTATAAATTGTATCCACTTGAGCCTTTAACTAACATCTAGACATCTGCTCTTACAGTGGGCTTTATCCTTTGGGATACCATCTAAGGTTTGGTCACACCAGCAAACTGAAAGATTTCAGTGTAAATAAAGAATTTATATTAATATTACTCATCTGTGTAACAGTATTTTAAAAACAGATCTGTTCCTTTTATGCCCACTAGTAGCAATATGGTGTTTATGGTGTGACCCAGTCTTTCATGGGTGAAAGTTATTACAAATACGTTTGTTTTCATACTAAACATCAAGCGTCCTTTGTACAAAATTGCTTATTTTTGCTTTTCAAAAATAAACAGACCTTAGGGGCTGGGGATATAGCTCAGTGGAATAAGCGCCTGCCTAGCAAGCGCAGGGCCCTGAGTTCGATCCCCAGTACCGCCAAAAATAAAAATTAAAAAAAAAATAAATAAATAAACAGACCTCATTTCTATAGTGCTCAGTGATTACCTGGTCAGTTTTCTTTTTACATTTTAGAATTAAGTAATTCACACATAACCCATTTTTATTAGTGGCAAAATAATTTGTTAAAATCTAACTGTAAAAGAAACGTTCAGCTTCCACCAAGTGATTCTATCATATTGGATCATCATTTCCAAGAACTATTAGTCAGTCCTTTTCTAAGTGTCTGTATATGTTCTAAAACTTGAACTATGTTTCTAAAACTTAGAAAAAAGTTACATTATACAAAGTAGCAAATCTTAAATGAGTAGTTAGTTTTCTTGGTACTTTTTTTTTTAAGTTTAAAAGTATAAGCAAACCTGTATCTTGTGATTGTTTTTTGGTCTGTGTTTTGAAATTCTTTCCCCTCTTTTTCCTAATTACATGGATGAAGATATGTTTAGATATTGAATTTGTTTAGAAATTGAATGATTTCATTAAAGGCACAATTAATCATACTGGCTGTACTTTGAAGACTGAGTTTAAAAATAAAAAGAATTTAAAGCATCTGCTAATTATATATTAATATACAAACACAAATGAACAACAAAAAAGGGTAAACAATAAAATATATTAAATTTATGAAACATTTATTTATAACTATATGTTCATGAGTTTGTATCTCAGTTAAGAAAGACTTTACCTGAAACTTAGTGTATCAACATATATTTATAGCAATCAACATTTATAATAAAAACTATTTAGAAAAGCTGCAACTCAAATGTCTACCAACTAATAAATGAATAAATACAATGTGGACTAGCCATACAATGAAATACTATTCAGGAGTAAAAAAGAAATGTAGCGCCCATAAAATATGGATGAACCCTGAAAACACCACATTCAGAAGCAGCCACAAAAGGCCTCATCCTGTGTGACTTCACTTGTACAAAAATGTGCACAATAGCAAATATAAACAGACAGAAAGTAGATTAAGGTAGCCTCGGGCCAGAAGGATGGTAGTGGGGGGGGGCCAGAGGTAAAGGGCTGCACGGTTTCTATGGGAGTGAATGAAAATCTCTGAATTTGTGGTGAAGGACATTTAACCCTGTGAATACACTAAAAGCCATAAAACTTTAATGGGTAAATTTATGAAATATGAATTATATTTCAATAAAGCTATAAAAATTACTTAGAGAAACTTTAGTTTCTATAAGAGATCAAAACTAAAAAAATAGGCTGGGGATATAGTTCAGCGACACGGCCTTCCTGGCAAGCGTGAGGTTGTGAGTTCTATTCTGGGGAGGGAGGGAGGGAAGGAAAGAAAGAAAGAAAGAGAAAGAAAGGAAGCAAGAAAGAAAGAAAAGAAAGAAAGAAAGAAAGAAAGAAAGAAAGAAAGAAAAGAAAGAATATTAAAAATATAAACTAAAATATCTGGACAGCACAGACTGTCCTACTTGTATTTCTTGAAAACTTAAAATGAAGTTTTGCACATAATACATGTTCAATAAGTATTTCCTTAGATAAATTTAATGAAAATAATTCTGAAGAACTATCAGAATACTGAGTAACGATGGAACAATGTTATACACTTGATTCGTCATCCATAATTATGTATTATCCAAATAATAAATATTATCCTTATTAATTAAAATAACCCTAAATCCTTGGAATACACATTAAGTTTACTTAGTATCAGATTTCTACCCTTTTTAATATATTTTGTCAAACTAAACTTAGTTTCAGTTCCCTGAATACCATGCAGACCCTTAACAGGGGCAGGGAAAGAACTAGATCAGAAGTAAATCAGATGGGATCTAGCATGGTACAGGGAGAGAAGCAACTTGCCGTGGTTTGAAGATGCTCCATTCCCTAGTTGAATCATGTTGAAACTTTGTCCCAGTGGAACAATACTGAGAGATGTTGGGATTCTTAAGGGGAGAACAGGTTGTGAGGGCACTGCCCTCACAAATGGATCAAGGCCTTTCCTTCCAGGTCTGCGTTATTCTCCCAAGAGGGAGCTGAATTTTTCCTCTTGAAGGACCACATTAGTCACCCCCATATCAGGCTGGTATAAATCAAATCTGTCCCTAGAGCACTGTCCCTTTAGCCTGAGCTTTTCTGCCATGCTGTGATATAACACCAGGCCCTTGGCAGATGTGGCCACCAGTCTCAGGAACTGTGAGCCAAAATAAACTATTATTCTTTATAAATAACTCAGACTCAGGTATTACAGCAACAGAAAATGGACAAAGAACCACTCAATTGCTTTACCTTTCTTTCACACCGGATCCTGTAATCAACATAGGCGCTTTTAGCATGGTGACTCACACCTGTAATCCCTGCACTCAGGAGGCTGAGGTAAGAGGATCACTGCAAGTTTGGGACCAGCCTGGGCTACAAAGTGTGCTCAAAGCCAGCCTGAACTGCATAGCAAGAATCTGTCTCAAAAAAAAAAAAAAAAAAAAAAAAAAAAAAAAAAAAAAAAAAAAAAAAAAAAAAAAAAAAAATATATATATATATATATATATATATATATATATATGTTATGGTTTGTGTCTGGGTGTCCCCCCAAAGCCACATGCAGTCATGGGGTGGCCTTTATAGTTTATGATTGATTCACGGTCCAGTGTCGGAATTATGGATGTGACCACTGCACCCACCCTGGGCGGGCAGTTTGCATACAGTGTAAGGGCGGGAAAGAGGCTGCCTGCCACCGCTCCTCCCTTTTTCTCTTGTTACCTTGCTATCTTCAGCGCCATGAACTGTTGCCCCTGCCAGGTGCCACTCTGCCTTGGAGCCAGCCGAGTGTGGACTGAAACCTCCACAAACTGTAAGCTGAATAAACCTCTCCTTCCTTAATCTTGGGTGTCAGGTGTATTGTCTCAGCAATGATAGAAAAGTAACCAAGACTATATATAATATATATATATTATATATATGCACACTTTGGGAACTCAATCCATGTGGTGTTCTAAGTAAACTGGCAACCAGCAACTGAATTTAGATATATAAAAAGGCTATTCAAATATTTAGATGTACAGAACCATCACCTTTATATACTGTAAATACTGTGGGAGTATATTACTAACTTTAATTGTAAACTGTAAAAAATTTATACTCCATCTTTTCAGCAAAAATTAAACCAAGAACACCGAGTGTGGTAGCACATACCTACAAGCACTCTGGCACTCCAGAGTGCAATTCTAGCACTCTGGAGGCTGAGGCAGAAAGATTGTCAACTCAAGGCCAGTCTGAGCTTGTTTTGAAAAACTAAAAAGTAAAACAAAAAATTTTTAAAGAAAAGAAAAATTAAGGCAAGAGAAATGACAAACCGAGCACACTGAGCTATTACAGAGAAATGACATACTGCCTATGAGGTAATCTCTTAGCAACTAAAAAAAACTTTTTTTTGGTACCCAGGAATTGAACTCATGACCTTGTGCTTGCTAAGCAGGCACTGTGCCACTGAGCTATATCCATGGCCCAGGAAACTACAATTAAAAGGGACTTTTACTTTTTCTTGAAGTATTATGTCTCTTTCTAAGAATAGAACTTAAAGGACAGAAAAAAAATTAGAATCATTAACTGAGAATGACTTATAAACTAATTTTATTACAGAGATTTTATATTGAAAGAAAAGGAGAACAAAATAAAACATTAACTCGTAAAGATGAATCTTACAATATTTAAAGCAAGAATAGAGATATGAGTTACAATGCGATAATTACACATAATAGATCTCAAAAGAGTACCATGAAGACTGACAGTCCTGAGAAAGAGGGTTAGAAAGGAATGACGCATGTCCGGCCGCATCAGAGTGTTGGAAGACGTAAGTAAATGACTGGACAGGGTGTTTATATTGGAAACAAGAATTCCATTAGCCATACAAACATCTGTTCCTTTTTTTTTTTTTTTTTTCCGGTACCGGGGATCGAACTCAGGGCCTTAGTGCTTAGCGGGCAAGCACTTACACCACTGAGCTATACCTCCAGCCCTCCATTAGCCATACAATGGATGTCGGTGACTGCAAATCATGTGTACTGGTTTGCTTATGCCATCACGACAAAAGCTCTGTGTATATCTCAACAGAAAAATAAGAAGCTAATAAAAAATAATAAAAATGACCAGTAGAAACAGGGGGAAATTCAGCCTACCTATGAAAGATATATTGATTAAAAGGAGGCAACATTTTTGGTTATCATAACTGGTAAATATGTATGTATATATAGCATGTATTTGTATATATACATACACATATACTATATATAAAATTCAGGATTGGAAAGAAGGAACATTTAAAAATATATGTAGCTTTTAATGAAATAGTTCTGCCTTCTAGAATTTACCCTAAGGAAACTATCAGAACTATGTATATGTATTTATCTAAACAGAGGCTCACTGCATTATGGTTTATATGGTGACAAACTGGAAGTAACCTAAATACTGTAAATACATTATGTCACAGTCATAGTAGGCAAGGTACACAGTCATTTGATATCATGTTATAGAAAAATAGCTACTCGTAAGAAAATACGTTCCCATATTTTAAGACAAAAAGCAGATGGGAAGTAGAACTCCCATTAAGAAAAGCAAACACATACACATTCACATTTATGCAAAAAGCCAGCTTTAGAAATATATGTTTACTAAAGAATTCTGCTGTTCTGATCCTCCTTGAGCCAACTGTCCTGAAAACGGACACTTGCTTGTGCTGTGCTCAAGTCTACCTCCATTCTGAGCTCTTCTCTGTACTGCAGAACCTGGAAACATTCTGCAGAGACTGTGGAAGCTACAGCACTACAGTTCTTACATTTCCTTAGCAGAGTTCTGCTTTAGACTTTGCCCCAAAAAGGTATCTGTAACATTTGAAGGACTGAATTAGAAAGAATTATTGTCTTCCAAAAGAAAGAACAGGTATTTGAGCACAGTGTAGCACAGAACTAAACCAATTCATGGAGAGTGGCTAACACTTCAGCCCGACAGATGGTCGGGTACCTAGAAGAAGTGTGCAGAGGGACCTTGGGAATGGGACAGAGAGTAAGGGTATTCATCTCCTGTGACTGCTCCCCAATGGCATTCACTACTGTGGCCACTTTCATAATCAGGTGGACAAGATGATTCCTTTTTAAATTATCAGTCAGCCTCCCACCCAACCACTCCTGTTCAGTAGACCCACAAACTAAACTAGCAGAAGAAACATGAAGCATCTATGTATTAGACAAAACAGACTTTGAGCAAGTATTTCTCAAAAGAAGCTCACTACATAAAAATACCAGGATTAATTCATAACTAAGATGTGACAATTTCACATTTGTGTGGCTTTAACATAGTTCAAAAGGCTATAAGCAAAGCTTAACAGAAGGGTAAACTGATAAATGCACTTGCGTTTTGGAAAAAAAACATATCTAAGAATATAACTTTCAGATATCAGTATCTGATCCAAAAGTCAGCTTAAGTCAGCTTGAATATGAAAGACAATGAACAATGCATTAAGTCTGAGCCAATGGACATATGTAGCACACTGTCAAAATTACAACACAAAGTCTGGGTGTGATGGTGTACACCTGTAATCCCAGCACTTGGGAGGCTGACGCAGGAGGATCATTGCGAGTTCGAGACCAGCAGGGGATACAAAGTGAGCTCAAGGTCAGCCTGAACTACACAGCGAGACCATCTCAAAAAAAAAAAAAAGAAAGAAAACAAAGTACTTTCAAGCATATATGTAATGTTTATAAAAATTAAGAACGTACTCTACCAGGATACAACACAAATTTTAACAATGTTCAAAGCGTAGATATTCTATAAACATGAACTGCCCAATATTGTACCTAGTAACCATATTGACTATTTAATTTTAACTATAACAAAAACATCATTAAACTCTATGTAAAATAACATCTTTGGAGTACTTAACACTGAGAATAAACCTAATGTATATCAACATATATAACATATAGCAAAATTGATACTTAGAGAAAACCTATAGCTTTAAATACGTTAGAAAAAGAAAAACTTAAAACTTTTGAGTATGTCTGATTTTTTTAAGTCAAAAGGAATAACACTACAGAATAAAAACAAAGAAAATAAGATATACAGAAATTAACTAAATAGAAAAAGATGAGAAATTAAACAGTAGAAGATGTAAGACACAAATAAAAATAGCTGAGAACAATCTTGTACAGTGATGAAATTCTAAGAAAAGTATAATTTCAAAAACTGATTCTAGAAAAAAAAGCTTTAATCACTCCATAACCAACACAGAAATTGAAACAACAGCTCAAATTTTTATTTTAAGATAGACGGCAAGTTGAGAAGTTTAACAGACAAACTCTCCCAAGCTGGATCATTATGATCTTACATAAACTATTATAGAGAATGGAAAAAAAGGAAATCTAAGGAATGAAATTTAATTGTAAACCTGCTTGCAAATATCTTAAGCAAAAGATGAGCAAAGTCAGCAATGATTCAAAAGTATTAGCCGATAAACTGGACATAATTTTTAAATAGCGCATTGTTTACCCCCAAAAGAGTAAGTAAGTGCATAATAGATACTGGGAAATAGGAAGCAAACATTCAAATGGAAAGGAGAATGGGGGAAGCGGGAGGGGAAGGGATGGAAGCAAAAAGAAAACAGAAGGAAAACATGGAAACGAAGCTTTTGCAAATGAGGGAACAAGGGTTGAAGGGAAAGGAGGGGAATGAGAAAAACAGAAGCAAGGTGTATCATGCACAGACACAACTTCCCTGTGGTGAGCGTGACCTTTATGTGTATCTAAAGTGTACCAGTAAGATTTTTAAAATAAAATGAAATAAAAACTATTACCTGTAAGTACAGCTACTCAGGAGGCTGAAAGAGGAGGATCACAACATTCAGGCCAGCCTGGGCAGGTCACTCAGACCCGGCCTCACAATTTAAAAAGGGCTGGGGATGTAACCCAGTAATAGAGCACACGTACAGCTTCAGAAGCCCTGGGTTCAATTCCCAGTACCACACACACACACACACACACACACACACACACACACACACACATTGTGTTCATTCCAGGAATCCAAGATCACCTCAACACATAAGATCTATTAATGTAATTAAACATTATTAACAGATTAAAGAAAACCAATATTATTATTTCAATAAATGCAGAAAATGTTAAAATGCAGAAAATGTTAAAATAATTCATTAAAATTAAATATCTAATGATGACTTAAAAACTATTATTTAAATAAAAAAAGAATAGTTTTAATCTGATAAAGCAGAACTGGAGAAAGACTGGGGACAGTACTGGCAAGACCTGTGGAATCTATTAGACTGCAACTTTCAAGGATATGCTTGGATAGTAAACTGCAGTCAAGTTCACTCTTAGTAGCAGCTACTCACCCCTCACCTAGCCCTGTCAGGCAGGCAGGCCCGTGTTCCTACAACAGCTTGCATGCAAGTTATGGGGACCAGGGTGGTCACTGCTGATTTATCCTCCAAAACCTGGGGATCTGCATTCTCATAGCTGATGGTTATTTCTGATCATGGAGGTGAGACACAGGAACCCTCTCCATTACTGAAAGCCCCTCCCATGGTAGTCTAAGAGACTTCTTGGAGATTTAAAGCACCTCTGGCTGCTTTTTTTTTTCTCCTTTTGGAAACCAGACATTAAGACTAGGACATTAAAAATCAACTAAATGTACAGGGGAAATTAATCATTGCATATACCCAAGGAAAGACACAAGCTCAGAAAAGACCAACAAGACATTACATTTATATTCCAGGCTGATCCTTAACATTGAGACAGCCTACAATAATTAAAACAAATATAGAAAACAGTACTATGGGGAGTGAGGAGAGTCTGATTTCCAGAGTTACCATAATATTAGATTCAAATATCCATTTTCACCAAATCTCAAAGAATTTAAAGAAATAGGAGAGTATGGCTCATTTAAAAGGAAAAAGAAAATAAAACAGAAATGGTCCCAAAGAAAGACAACATGTCAAACCTACTAGACAATGACTTTAAAGCAACTGTCTTATAGTACTCAAAGAAACACCAGAAGATATTAGGAAAAAAATCAACAAACGGGTAGGTAAGAACTTACGTGACACGATCAAGTGAACCAGAAAATATATTATAGAAATTCCATAAGGAAGAAAGAGAAGTAGAGAGATTATTCAAAACATAATGATTCAAAACTTTCCCTGTTTAAGAAAAGATATGAATATAAATATCCAAGAAGTTCAACAAACTCTAAGTAATAATGGCAACGTAAAGATTAGAGTAAGACATTATCATCATACTGTTGAAGACCAAAGACAAAATTTTGAAAACAGTTTTATTACATACAAGCAACAGTCTACAAGGTTATCAGTAAGTTTTTCATCAGAAACTTTGGAAGTCAGAAGTCAGTGGGTTCCTATTTTCAAAGTTCTAAAAGAAAAAAGCACTGTCAACCAAGAATCCTGCATCTAGCAACACTATCCTTCAAAAGTTAGGGGCATTCATGGATAAATGAAAGCTGAGTGAGTTCATTACTGATAGGCCTGTCCATAAGAAATATTAACGGTAGTAATGCATGTTGAAATGAAAGGCTGCTAACAGTAACTCAAAATCGTATTAAAAAATAAGTATCTCAGCAAAGGTAAATATATAAGCAATTGTGAAAGTTAGTATTATTTTAACAATAGATTATAACTCTAATTTTTGTTTTTAATGTTTTAAAAGAATGACATATTTAGAAAGTACTTACTAATATAAAGACAAGTACTATTATAACTTTAGTTTATAATTCCATATTTTGTTTTCTACATAGTTTAGGAAACTAATCCATTTTTAACAATTGTTATTATTAGTTTAAGGTTTTAGACATACAACGTATAATAAATATGTACTTTTGTGACAACAATAACTGAACAGGGTGGGTAAGAAACATGAACAGAATTTTTGTATGTTGCTGAAGTTAAACTGATATAAACTGAAGTTAATATAACTTTAGAAAGCTAAATATAATCTCCGCAGTCACAAAAAAGAAAATAGCTATAAAATAATCACGAAGGGAAAAGATAAGTTAGTTAAAATACTCTACCATAAAAAAATCAACTAAATAGAACAGAAGACAGTAATGTAGAAAATGAGGAACAAACAAGCTATAAAGACTATCCAAAACAAATGACAAAATGAAGAAATCTTCCTTATCAAATTACTTTAAATATAAATGAATTAAACTTCCCAGTAAAAGACAGAAACTGATAGAAAAGATTTCAAAAACAATAAAAACAAACAAAAAACCCTGATCCAACTACATGCTATTGTACAAGTCAGCTTTTCCATCACTGAGACATATCGGACATGCATAATTTAAAGAAGAGATTTACTTAGCTCCATGGTTGGCTGGCTTCAGAATGGAAACCTCATGGTGGAAGATCATGGCCCAGAAAAGCTGTTCACCTCGCAGCTACCAGAAGTAGAAAGAAAAAGGAAAAGCCAGAGAGGGAGAGGGAACGCCCCCTGCAAAGGCAGGCCCGCACTGACCTAACTCTTCCAACCGGCTCCATCTCCTAACGGCACATTCAACCCACTGATGGAGAGTGTGCATGATCCACTCACTTTCCAAAGCTTCTGCTCTAAACCCCTGAGAGTTCTGGGAGACATACTAGATCGACCCTATAACAACCGTCCACTTTTGCTCCACAGACACAAACAGATTGAAAGCAAAGGAATGAAAAAAGATTCCATGCAAATAGTAAACAAAAAACAGCAACAGTCCTCTCTTATATGAGCTTCCCCAAATTAAGTCAAAACATTACAAGAGGCAAAGAAGGACATATTTTCATAATATATATATATATTTTAAAAACATATACTTTGTTAACATAAAAGGAATGTACAACTACAAACATTGACATGCCTAATAGCAAACTAATGGGCAGCAAACAGAATTGAAAGGACAAAGTCTACAATATAGCTGGAGAATTAAAAATCCTACACTTAATGATAGATAAAACAACAAGATAAATGATAAACAAGAAAACAGAACACTTGAATTACATAAGGTACCAGCTAGATCTAAGAGACACACGTAGGTAACTCTACCCAGCAACAATATAATATATATTCTTCTCAAGAACACATGAGACATTGCTCACAATAGACTCTTTTAGGCCACAGTTTAAATCTCAATACATTTTAAAAGACAAAAGCAATACCAAGTATCTTCTTCAACTGCCTCTCTCCCCAGCTGATCCCTTTTCTCTCTACTTCTGCGTCACCATGCAGTGAGCACACTTCCTCCACCACACCTTCTGCCATGATGTCTCTGCCGTGGAGCCAGCCAACCACAGACTGAGTCTTCTGAAATATGAGCCAAATTAAACTCCTCCTTTGTAAAATTGTGGGGGTCAGGATACTGTTAGAAATTGAGAAAAGAAAGAAAACTATAAAACCACAAATTTGTAGCAATTAAACAACTATCCTAAACAATAAAAGGAATAATGAAGAAATCACAGGTAAATGAGAAAATTAAATGCAAATCAAAGCCACAATGAGACACCATGCTGTACCCAATAGGACAGCTTTCAAAAAGACAGTGTTAGCAAGAATGTTGAGAATTTGGAATCTGAATGGATCATTGATGAGAATGTAGAACAGCACAGCTGCTGTGGAAAACAACATGGCAGTGTCTCAAAATATTAAAAAACAGAGTCACCAGGTGATCAAGACATTCCACTTCTGGGTGTGTACCCAATAAAATTGAACACAGGGTATCAAATAGTTATTTGTATACCAATGTTCACAGAACCATTATTCACAATGTGCAAAATGTAGAAGGAAGCTAAGTACCTACTGACAGGTGAATGGATAAGCAAAATGTGATGTACATATGCAACATGATGTTATTCAGCCTTAGGAGAGAAGGGAATTCTGGTATATATCACAAAATGGACAAATCTTGAGGACATGCACCAAAGGAACAGTCCAACCACAAAGACAAATACTGTACCAAATATTGCACGATTTCATTTATGTGAAATAACTATAGTTAAAACATACAAAATATGTATTTATTTGTAAATACATGATTTTACAAAATATTTGTTTCAGATAAATGGAATGGTAGAGAAAGAAAATAGAATGATAACTTCTAGAAGCTGGAGGGAGAAATGATGAATTGTTTAATGGGTATATAATTTCAGTTTGTAAGATGAAGAATTCTGAAAATGGGCAGTATTAATAGGTGCCTAACAATATGAATGTACTTAGTATTACTGAACTATACACTTAAAAATAATTATGCACGGCTGCTCCGCAGTGGGCCCCGCAGCTGCACCACTGTGGGCCGGCTGCTCCGGTGTGGGCCCCGCGACTGCCCCGCAGTGGGCCCCGATGCTGCTCTGCAGTGGGCCCCACGACTGCTCCACTGTGGGCCCCATGGTTGCACCGCTGCTGCTCTGCAGTGGGCCAGGTGGCTGCTCCACTGAGGGCCCCGCTCAGGGCACCTCATGGACTGGACCCGCCCCCACCCATAGCACGACAACAAGGTGGAGCTGGGCGGTCCGCTGTGAGCATATGTGCTTTACCACCTCCGACCATGGCAGTTTGTATACACCCCTGTATGTTATAGTATAGTCTGAGGCAGCTATATCTCTTCCCAAGGCGAGAGTCCAGGGGTATAGATAAACCCAGGAGTACAGTTATTATCACAGGGAAGATGACTGATTGAGTGGTAGGGCAATGGAGATGAGGGAGGAGAAAAATTGAATGATCAAAAGGGCCATCATCTGTGTAACTGAGTAACAAAGATGAAAGTAACATTATGTAGGACAGCATCCAGAGCTAATTCCCTTCTATGTTCTCTATAATTCTGTATTTCCTCAATCGTTTTTGTATTAACAGAAGTGAAGATAACTTTATATTATACAGCATCCAGTGCAAATTCCCTACTATCTTCTCTATAATCTGGTATTTCCTTTAATGTTTTTGTGTTAACTCATGTGAAGGTAACTATGTAATACAACATCCAGTTCTAATTCCCTACTATATTCTGTATAACTTTGTATTTTCTGTATTGTTTATGGCTTTTCTGGTTCATATGTCTCCATTCTTTTGTCTTTAAAATAAAATTTAAAAAAATAATAATTATGATGGTAAAACTTGTGTTTCTACCACAATAAAAAATTAAATGTAAAAATTTAAAACTAGGTAAGAAAATAATTTACAAACTTGAGGTAAGGATAGATTTCTTCACATACAAAAATTATAAACCAACAGAAATTTTTTTTTTTTTTTTTTTTTGGCGGTACTGGGGATTGAACTCAGGACCCTGAGCTTGCTAGGCAGGCGCTTATTCCACTGAGCTATATCCCCAGCTCCCAACAGAAAATATTAAGTCAACTACATTTAAACATAAAATGTCTGATTATTAAAAGATACCACAAAGAGAGCAAAGTCTTGTCACAAAAAATAAAGGAGATTTATATGACAATCAAAAAGCACTTAGAGCAAAATATCTACAGAATTTATACAAAGCAAGAGGAAAAGATCACTTAATTAAAATTAAAAATGAGCAAAGGGTAAACAGTCATAGAGCAGGAAATATGAATGACCAGTAATATATTAACATATGCTCACACCTCACTGATAATCTGTGAAAGACAGACAGAAACCATAATGAGTTACCATTTCACATTTAATACAACACCAACTCTGGGTAAGGATGTAGAGTGAACAAAATAATTTTTTGGAAAAAGTATTCTTTAGATTCTACTTGTATTAGGTTCTTTAAAATATAAAACTAAGTAATATATTATTTAGGGTATATATGTTTATTTTTAGTAAAATTATAAAATGATGAGGGGAATAAAAACATCACATTTATAAAACTGTTTACCTTTGGTAGGGTAAGTAGAGGTTACCATTAAGGAGACGTAGGAGGGCAAAACACTGATGAAAGTTTGTTTCTGCAGCTGGGGAATGGGAGACCCAGGTGCTCGTTATGATTCTGTCTTAAACCAAACATGTACATTTTGTATGTTCTTTTGTATATAATGATGCTTCATACGAATTTTTTACAAAAGAAGGAAAACTCTCTCAAGTTCTGTATGAGTGGGAGTATCGTCCAGCAGGCCACTTCCCCGGTGACTGCAGGTTCTGGCCTACTGTCTAGCCTGGTTCTAAAGATAATTAGGCTACAGAGTTTCCGAATGAAGCCAAGATGTAACCTAGAAGTCATCAAGGCAAATACATACACATATGACCAATATATAAAGAGGTATTGAAAACAAGTCCAGGGATGGCATATTATATGAGAAAAATATGGGAGAAGGAATGTCAGATGGTACATTAGAATTTTATTTTGTTTTAGGAGGATGACATTTAAAAAATGAGTTAAGTTAAAAGGAACACATACTCTCATTTTAAGAAAAATAGAATTCAGCCAATTAGAAAAGAAAATCAAGAGGTAAGTAGAGTATATTGTTCTCCAGATTATTTTTTATCTTTCCTCAAAACCAAATCAGAAACCTGAAACTTAATTTCCAAAAATTCCTTTTCAACAAATGGATATTTGCTATACTTATTATGAAGCTAAGGTAGGTTATTTTTGTTTTTGTTTTGTTGGAGTTTTTTTCCGATTTCTTAAGGCAGGCAAAGCTGACGCTTTAGGGCAAACATGATTTTTCTAAGTCAATATTGCATTGTCAGCTTCTGTCAAATTGTAGAAATCCCAAATTCCCACATGGCATTAGTTTTTGAGCAACTTTAACAAAACAGAAAAATGTGTGCCTCGGTTTGGCTTCTGGTGGTACGTAAGTTCCAATCCAGCACTGAAAGACTGCTTTCTGGGCTACTGTTTCTGATACTCATCTGTCCCCTTTATTTTCCACACTGGCACATTCTTTGCTTACTTTTCTAGACCAAGGTGATCAAGTTTATAGAGCACTGATTTCTTATATTATCTTAATCCTAGATTGGCTTGTTGTGACACCTTTTGGCATGCTGTTCTAGTCTCTTGCTCTCATCACAAAGACTGTGGAAGCAGCTAATCCTGAATTTAAACACTAATTTACAAATTATGGCACCTGTAACAAGTCTCTCATGCACTCAGATCTCAGATTCCTTACACATTAAAGTAAGAATAATAACGTCTATCTCTTAAGAGTTGACTTTTAAGTGTTAGATATACTCAAACTTTCTGTTTTCAGTACTGGGGATTGAACCCAGGACCTCTGTGCTGAGCTACATCTCCAGCTCTTTTTATTTTTTATTTTGAGACAAGGTTTTGCTCACCTGCTCAGTTGCCCAGGCTGCCTCGGCAGCCTCCCCAAGCGGTGGCATTACAGGTATGTGTCCCCCATGCCCAGCTTCACACTTCTTAGGCACAGATGTGGGTACAGGAGCGGGATGGATTCTCAGTTCTATTCACACACCTGCTTCTTAGCTGTGTCTCTTCAAACACCACCCCCAACCCTGGCGGACAGCAGAAATGCTTTCTCCTTTCTAGTATCCAGGGTCCTGGCGAGGCCTAACAGTTTTCTAGCTCTTCAGTAAAAATAATGCCAGTTGCACAGTCCCACAGGATACTCCTCCCGATTTTAGCTCTTTTGCACAGATCTTGCAAGTATCTGCTTCTCCTGGAGTCTGAGGTTTGAGGACTTGTAGGCATCACTCCAGGGCTTTGGAACCAGATGCAGTAAAAGTGCAAACAAGTATCCCTCGAAGATTTCTTCAGTTACTCTTATCTTGGTGTCCTCAGGCTTGAAAAAGAATGACTAGGATAGATTAGGTAAATGCGGAGCTAAAAACCACCTTTGTTTTGCCAACTTTTCCTAAATGATTAACATCCCTACGTGCAGAGGTGAACAGGGATCTGACTTAGATTTTTAAGGTAAAAAGGGAAACAAAAAATCGAGTTTCCTTGCCCACTGGCTCCCTGTCTTTGTTTGTCTTATTAGGCCTCATCAAGGTCTCATCGTCTTCTTTTTTAAGCTATCACCAGGCTGTGTTTTTCTTCGAGAGCTCTGGCTTCTTAGTGGCCTGTTTTCTCTATTACCCTCACACATTTTTAAAGCCCACTCTTTTATGAAAACATTTCACAGTATCATGCTATGGAAAGTAAATTACAAAAAAAAACCCAAAAACCTCTCTAGTTTCAAACCTTGATCCCTTTAACTTAGCAAATCCCTTTCGTCTAGTCCTATAACCAACTTGGGGTTTAGTTGTTTTTAACCTGCAAAACAAGGAACAATATGTCCTAGACATATAATTACTTAACAAGCTCTAGACCAAATACAGTAACACAAGTGAATATGCCTTGAAAACTGTAGTTTTATGCAACACAGAAAGCATTATTCATTCAATGAAGAAGCAGTATAGAATAACAGTAAAGATAAAAGAATCAAAACTTAAACTGCCCGATGGAATCCTAGTGCTATCCTTTAGTAGATCTACCTTTTAATATGTAAAATGAAGATTAGAGTATTTATCCCATACGGTATTAGCTCAATGATGTCAGCATCACAAACGCCTCTGTGTGTTAGACATTACACAAGGTGCAGGTGAACGATGACGGACGTGGCTAACGTAGTTGACAGAGCACTGATACAGAGGTGATGGGTTCAGAAAGCATTTTTTCCTACTTTGCGCATTAGATTTTTTAATCATTTGTGTCATATATACTTCAAGGTAAACAAAAATCCATACTGTAAATAATTTCTATAGAACATCAAGTTAAAATACCACAATTCCACTATTTCTTTTCTGTAAAAATTTCCAGTGCGTATATGACGACTCTGGTTTTTCTTTTCCTAACCTATCATCTCTTTTGCAACTGTCCTGATGGCTCTTGAGTAAACTCCTTGGGATATGTTTCTATTAGACATAAATGAGCTAAAATAGTGTTTCTCCAGCTAACATCCAAAGACCATCTACTTCTCAAACACCTACACTGCTAATTAAAAGGAAGTTTTCTAGGCCCTATTTCAGATCTACTGATAAAAAAATGACTGTAATGCAGGAATCTGCACTTCCAGTAAATTCCCAATGTGATGTTTATGCCACCCCTTTGAGAACCATATTCCCAAGCGGTGTAGAGGGGGATGCCCTGTTACTTAAGAAATCCGTAACCAAATACTGAATGATGAGCTAAACCATCACAAAGGAGAAAAAATATAATCCTCAGAATAAAATTTCACATGCCTGTCTCTTAGTAGGTTGGAGTCAATAATCCAGAGATTAAGACTGAATTGAACAGCTACATCTTAACTCAGAATACTGAAGAAACTCCTACTCCAGAGGCCAAGGCAAAAGGTGGAAAGGGGACACTGAAAAGAAGCGAACAATATACTGCACTGGTTATGTCTACTAAAATTGGGGTTGATGATTTCAGAAAACAAATCCCACGGGTCTTAAACTCAGTGGACCAAAGACAGAGCTCCCTGCTCCCACTCTGTGCCTGCCGCAAACCTCAGATAATCTCTCAAACGTAAACCTTGCTATCTGGGAGTCAATTTGATCCTGGGACCCTCTGAACAATCAAACACAAGGAGGAAGGTGATCTTTTCATAAAAATAAAATGAAACAACCATCTAACATCCGTGCCTCTTGGTGAGACGGTTATAGAAGGGATCTCACGAAGACACTACAGAGAATCGAGCAGCTCTGAACACTTAAAAAGAGTGTGAACTTCCAAAATAACAATTCAGTGCTAACAAAATAGTTCTCTGTCCACTAAGCCACAGTAGCCTGGGACCCGCCCTGGTTCAGTTAATAAAATGGCTTTTGGTACCTAGATTGCTGGTAAGTTAAGCATTGATATTGCAAGGAGTTGGGAGCCCAGAGCGCAAAGGCCACCCAACCTGCCCACACTCACCACCCAGAACCGGGTCTGGAGCAGCAGAGCGGGCGGACCCGATTTCTCCCGCATCGCTGCGCTGACTCTTCCCCGCCTGCGTGAGCACCGCCCACCCACTCCTGAACCCACAGGGCCTAGCCTCTCCTTTCCCCTCCCCTCGGCCTGGTGCTGAATCATGAGCCCAGCATCTCCAAAAGGTAAAATCCAAGAACAAAGCCACGGGGCCGGGGTCTGAATGGGGTGGCAGGGCCAGGTGGGGGAGAAGGCTAAAAACCACAACTTTGCTTTCCTTTTCCCAAACCCCCTCACCCAAACCCCTAAATAAATAAATAAATAAAAGTACTGCCACAGGGACTCCCAAGAGGGTGCCCCTTTTCCGGCTCATTGTTCTAACAGGCTGCCCGGAGCCCCGTGGGGCCGGCGGCTCACGTGCCGGGGAAGGGGGCTGGGGCTCCGCCTGCTGGAGGTCGGATGCTGGCCCCTCTCAGCAGGGCAGCGACGGCCCCCTACCCACCCTGGTCGCCACCCTTCCAGCCTGTCTCTAAGGCGGAACCCAAAGTCCCCGCAGGCGAAGGCGCTGGGTGGGTGCTGTCCAAATGCTAGGCAGAGGCGGCGCAGGCGAGGGGGTGAAGCCGAGGCCTGGCCTGCACCCCAAGGCGGCGGCCCTCGCCCCCAGCAGGGATCCCCGGCACCGTTCGGCCATGGCTCCTCCACCGCGGCCCGTGTAGACCGGCGGCAGCCCCCTGCCAGCCGTGGACGCTGGCACCACACAGTCCTGGGCCCTCCGTGGGTCCTCAGAAGCCGAAAGCCGGGGCCGCCCTGCTGCAGGCTGCAGAAGTTACCGCGGTACTCACCCCAGCTGTTCCTGTCCTTGCGGTTCTTGGCCATGGTGGTCCGCAGGCTCGGGGCGGCGAGGCACTGTCACTGCGCTGGCTGCGGCTGGTGGCGGCAGGCTCTGTGCCCGCGCTGGGCGCAGCCTGCTGAGGCTCTGAGGATGTTGCTGTGGCGCTAGAGGAAGAAGTGGGAAGGGAAAGGGAGGAGAAAGCAGATGAACCAAGCTCAGCATCACAAGCTCGAGTTCACACAAACACCAGCGTCACACCCTCCCTGCCTCAGCCCACCCCGAGCGCAAAGACAGTGACAGACGATGTACTGCAACATTTCCAACGGAAAACACACACACATAAACAGAACCCCCGGTACACACCCTCTCAAGGAAGCTGACAGCACTACCTAGTGACAGGAACACACACCATATACTGCATTATTCTGGGTTCAAATACCTGCTTCCTCTAGGGCCCTTGGCCCTTGGCATATACATGCTGGCAACATTTATATGGCTAAAGTAGTTAAAATAATCTGTATTTATACCCAAGCATCCTTTTTTTTCCATTGTAAAAGCTAGGTCATGTTAATAAAGAGGGTATTATGTATTTTTGCTATGTATACTGATCAGGTTTACATTTTTAAATTAAGTAAGCAAAATTCATGTCAAGGAGAGCCGGAGATTCATCACAATCTCTAACTAGCTTAACATCTAGTGCTCAACATTTCCCACTAAATTTGTAGAGGTAACATCTAGGAATCTAGTCCCATGGCAAATATTTGAAGAAAGTAGTACTTCATAGTCTGGGTAGGTCCTGACAGCCATCAAGGCTGTGGACAATTTTGAATGAAAAGCAAAAGGCAATACTTTAAAAAAATATTCTTAGTTTCTTCCTTTTTGCTGTTTTCCTCTCTGCCCACAAACTTGGTTGTCAGCTTCCTAGAAACACTGTCCCTCCGGGCAACCCGGCCCCCTTCACCCCATTCTTCACCTTGTCTCGCCTTGCATTTGCTTGCTGCCCGGATCAGTTCTCCCTAGATCACCGCTAGCTTCTTGATGACCACATCCATGGTCTCTGCTTATTGCTCACCATAAACAATGCCTCTCTCTTCACTCTTAACACAATTCACTCTGATGGCTTCAGACAGGACCTTCCTGCTGAGTCCACAAATCTGTAAGACTGGTGGATTGTCACACAATGAGCGTGTAACTACCTGAGGTTATCGCCACTTTGTTTTTGCACTAACATTTTAAAATCAAACTTTCTCACCTACCACTACCAAATCTTAGGCGTTCCATATTGCAGTTACTGTACTTCCCCCAAAATAAGACTGTGTCTTTTATTAATTTTTGCTCCAAAAGATGCAACATAGCTTATTTTAGGGGATGTGTTATTATTACATGTACAACAATATACTTTCAATCATGTACAACAATCTATATTTCTTTCAATAGTCATCTTCTTTTGGAGCATCGTCATAACTCTCACAACTCCGAATTCTAGGGCTGGGGATATAACTCAGTGGAATAAGCGCCTGCCTAGCAAGTGCAGGGTCCTGAGTTCGATCCCCAGTACCGAAAACAAAAAACAAAACTCCGAATTCTAGCCTGTAGTCCTTAGGACTCCACTTCCTGTAGAACTACTGGCCCCGATCTCGTGTCCAGCAACAGCACTCTCCTTAAATGAGCACTTCTTGTCCATGCAGCCTGTGTGTAGCACCCTGACAATACAGTTGTCAGTTTTCAGCTTTCACCCCATGAAGGCTTCACTGAAGTCACAACCTCCTGCAGGCTAGGCATCACAAAGTTTCCCAGTGTTAGTCAGAGACTTACAAGACAGGAGTGGCAACAAAATTGGTACCAGTTAAAAATGATGGTCCACATAAAAGTGACAAAAACTGCACCAAAATTCAGAAAACGTTTATTTCACACAAGTATGCTAAGTACATCTGCTACGACATGTGTTGAACTATAAAGATTCATATTAGACACAGCCATGTCTGTTCATTATCAAGTGTGCATGTTATTCACGCATATGTCTGTACTCTGAATGGTCAATTGGCAGTAAGTTTTAAGTGCATTTGTTTATATAGGTGTTTACCTGGTGTCCAACAACACCCGCTTGGGTATTTGCAGTTACTCAATTATAGTTCATGTTATCATGTATTTTAAGCATTAAAGCAATTTTTTTTGTCTTTTTGAGACAGGGTTTCACAATGCAGTTCAGACTGGCCTTGAACTCACTTTGTAGCCCAGGCTGGTCTCAAACTCCTGGCAATCATCCTGCCTCAGCCTCCTGAGTGCTAGAATTACAAGCCTGTCCCACTATGCCTGGCAATGCATTAATTCAGTATGTCCATCATGTGCTGCAACAGATGAACCCTATGTGCCCATCTCGCTGACAATCTTAACTGGGGTTTATTTTCAGAGTAGGGCTTATATTATAAGTATTTCATTCTATTCTAGGCATCTTAAAAAATCATGCTAGGGCTTACTTTCCAGGTAGGTTTTATTTTGGGGGAACAGGGTAGCTATTATGTTTACTTCAGCACTGAGAACACTGTAAACAAAGTTGACATTATGCTTTTAAAGGAGAGTACATTCTACAGAATGGCATTCCCCAACAACAATGGAACACTGGAAGATTAATTATCTCACCCCTCTACCTATGGACCAAGTTCATAGAACGAAATGTAGTATGCTCTGCTCTTGATTTTGTATTTCTTTGCTCTAATTATCAGCTCCCATTCCAACCTAAAAGATGCTCACATTTAAATAAAACAAGTATAGTGGAATCCTGTAGAATCCACTGTAATGGATTCCAGAAAAAGTTGGAGGAGCAAGAGGAGGAGGAGGAGGAGGAAGAGGAAGAGGAAGAGCAAGGCGGGGGAGGAAAAGAAAAGGGTATAATTCAGTATTTATTCATAACTGAAAACTGATTTTAAAAAGCCTTTCCCTCTGTAATTAACAAGTACTCACTGGAAAAATACTCCAAGACTGTGCACTGCACAAAACCTTCAATAAATAACTACGTGATATATTGGCTTTGGGGTTTTTGTTTTTGTACTGTTGGCCAAGAACTTTTCAATTGATGATTTTAGTACTACTGGTATATTTATCTGAAGTGATCTTACAGTAATTATTTTAAATGGGCATTTAAAAATAATCCTCTAAATTTTTTTATATTTTATAATTATAGCTGTTGTTCTCTTTTTCACCTTTGTTGAGTGCCACTATGGGTTCATGGAATCTTAAAAATGATTTTTCACTGTTATTATTTATTACTGTCTTTATTCTCTTTAATGTTCATAAGTCTTTAAATTAGCCAAATAAGAGCCCCTTTGAGTCAGCTCCTGTCTACTTCTTCCATGTTCCTAATTTTCTTGTTTTCTGCCCCATGGTTTTTTGTTTTTTGGCATTTTTGTACCAGAAATTGAACTCAGGACCTTGCCCTTGCCAGGCAGGCACCTACATCCTCAGCCCTTGTTTTCTGGCACCAGGAAACACTTCAGATTTTCCTTATATTTTCTCTACCTCAGAACTAGAATCATCATTTCTCCAAGAAGATCTAGCTCCTTATAATAAAAAAAGGTATTTAGAAACCAAGATCTGGATGCTACTTTATGCTCATTGGTGACTAAAGTGTCTGTTTCTGGATGTTGTTAGGCACTGCTCTGTTAATATGCATTATTAGAGCACATTTATTTTTTAAAATCACACATCTAATCAACTCTGAGAAGATACTTTCAACAATATGAAAATGCAAATACACACTGTTATTTATGGCACAATTATTTAACTGTAAAAATACCGTAGACAAGCTAAATGTCCATAAGTAAAAGATTGCTTGAATATATGACAATATATTTACCCAGTGGGATATTATATAGCTTTAAAACAAGAATATAGATCTTTATAAAGTGAGTAAAGGAATTTCTAGTCTGTTAGATGGAGCACAGAATCAAAAGGCTAATAATATACCATTCTTAGAAAAAAGAAAATGATATAGAAAACTTTCTTTTCATCTATGCAAAATAAATACAGTACGGTTACTTATAGGAGAGTAGAACAGGGTGCAACCAATAGGAGAGTGGGAACAGGGCAATAGGGGTATCACATACTTCTCTAGGTGTAACCTGTTTGTATAGCTCTGGCTCTTCAGACTATGTTACTCTTTCACATTCTCCAAAATAAATAAACAACTAATATCAATCAGGCCATAGGGTGAACTAAAAGAGTTGCATACAGTCTTTTAAAAAGGGATCCAACTGTACTACAGATAAATAATATTCAATGACACTGAAGGATATAGGAAGAAAAAAACACAAGGAATTTAGAAAATAGAATTTTTACTGTATGTGACAAGACTAAAGACAAAAAGAACCATATACAAGTATCGTAATATGTAAAAATTTTCTTCCAGCATATATGGGTTAGAGGTTATGAAATTATGTATGCTTAGGAGTGAATAAATATATGTTGCATAATGAGCACCAGCAGTCTCACCTATCAGGATAAAGTTACCATAAGAAAAGGAAGAAAAGGGAGGATAAAATCTACTGTAACACTGAATTGAAATATGGGGTATTGGTCCAATACTAGAGAAAGGGGAAACAGACACTGGAAAATAACCAGAAGACTTTGCCACAATGTTATGGTTGATACATTGTGCCAAACTGGGGAGTCCACAGGTTTGGCTGAATGACTCAGCAGTTCTGCATCTTGGGGTGAAAAGGACATGCCCTCATCCTTCTGGGATGTTGTTCATTGTATCAATTTGAGAAGTTTAGAAGGTTAACTATGTGACTCAGCAGGGAGCCAGGGTGCTTACTTTGTATTCATCCGGAGCCTGTGCAAGAGGACACATGAGTGCTACATGCCCCCTGGGTGGGGGCAGCCTGCTTACAATAGAAGGGAGGGAAAGAGGCTGGCTCCTCTCTGCCGCTCCTCCCTTCTGCTCCTGTTGTTTTGCTATCTTCCGCAGGCATGATGTTACCCTCTGCCATGCACCACCCTGCCTTAAAGCCAGCTGGGTAAGGGCTGAAACCTCCACAGACTGTGAGCTAAATAACCTTTTCTTCCTTAATTTTGGACATCGGGTATTTTGTCTCACCAATGAGAAAAGTAACCAAGACACACAAGGATCAAGATTACAGTCTGCTGTCCTCAATGTGTTGTTTTCTTTTCCAGTTCTAGCTACTATGATGGGTCCAAATATGTCTGTTGCCAATCCAGTTGTTAGAGGCAGGTAACCATGCCTAAAGACAGAAAAGACAAGTTTGTGTCTCGTGTACCTTCTTAAAAGCAAAACTAGCCTTTCAGGTGCACTGCAGCACACTTTACCTCAGAGTGTTGTCATCTAGAATTGTCCAAGCCTAAAGCATTCCTTTAGTAAGAGAAATAAATCTAGACCAGTGATGACAAACCTTTCAGAGACTGAGTACTTACACTGTAACCCCAAACCACATATTTATTGCAAAGTGCCAACACTGTACTATAATTAAACCTGAATACTGAGGTTTTAGTTTAGAAAAAACAACTCATACATCAACCTCTTTTGTCTTAAGAGAAACACAATAACAGAGCTTTCGATGATACAAATAGCTTTAGGTTTGAAAGGTAAAAGTTTGCATTTGACATACTTCTGCACAACTAATGTAACCCATGCCGTTGTATGTACACTGATAATTAGGCTTGTGTGCTGACAGGGCTTGGGCACGCTGTAGGTGCATCACCACTGACCTAGATCAATCAAGACTTCCCCCACCTGCGAGGGTGGAGGGAAGGTCTCAATCTGCTGCTGGACATGGCCACTGGGCAAAGATCAACAAAACTGAATCTAAGAGGAGACAAGGTATGTACTGGGCCCAAGACCCAAGGTGATCATCAGAGCTTTCGTTTTCCATTACCCTCCACTAACAATTTGGTAGCGTGACCAAAACTCTGTCCCGTAGGCTTCAAGTCCTTACTGGCCTTATCTTTACTGTGTCGCCACAGGTTCCTATTGTCCAGTAATACTGGCATGTGAACACTAAGCAGCCCTCTGCTGCATTCCAGAGATCGTCCTCCTGTTCCCTTTGTGGAGCAACCAAGTTCCCTGTGGTCATTAGCACGGAGCATCCAACCAGTAGTGTCCCCCCCTTCTAACTGTTGGTTCAGTCGTCTGGAGACCTCAAGATGACCAGCTGATAGTTTTAATTTTCTGTGTAATAGAATTGTGACTGTATTATCTGGGGGAAGTATCTGTCCCTTGGATAGTAAGGCCTTCAAACTCACCAATTCCAATTTTTTGTTTATTTATTTAATGTACCTTCGAATAATACTAGAAATTAAGGATACTGGAAGATCAATGTACAACAGAACTACCTGTATCTTGATCTTATGAACACTAAGCCAGTATTTAACAAAGGAGTATACAACTTGGTATTTATGATGCCTACTACGACTGAACCAAAGGTAAAATATTTAAAAGCAACTATGTGCATGTCAAGTTTTTTCCTCATAAAAGGCCACCACCTCAGGTAATGCCATGTGCCTGAAACATGCGCCCATGTCAGAGGAAGTGAGGACCCATATAACCTACAGCAGCTGGCCTGCCTCTCCTACCTTGCTTAGGCCCCACATGAGCTGGCTTCCTGGGAGAAGGAATGGTCAAGTTTCAAGCGCCAGGCACATTCTTCAGCAAGGAGCACAATAATCCATCTCAAGAATCCTCATTCTGGGATGGTTCTGTAATTCTTAAACAGCAGTTCCACAAGCTCCACAAATATGGTGTCTTACACACTAGGCTCTCAAGAACTTTCCTTTGTTGTCCCCCTGGTCAAGGCTGATCATCAAGTAGCTTGGGTGGATTCAGCACTAAACTTCTCAACGTAGCAGAGTCATCTAAATTCTTCAAACAATAACCTGTTCTCTGCACCACTGCTATTAGGAAAATCAGCTACAAAGAAATCAACATTGTTTTCTTCAGGCTATGTAGTTTGTACAGGAGGAGTTAATCTTTCTTTCTCAAAAGAAGTTTCAGGGTTACAATGCTATTTTTTCTCCTTCTTTGTGAGGCAGGGTTTCACTATGCACTTCAGACTGGTTTTGAACTCACTTTGTAACCCAGGCTGGCTTCAAGCTCAGCGATCCTCCTGCCTCAGCCTCTGGATTGCTGGGATTACAGGCCTGCACCACCACATCTAGCAGGGTGGCAATGCTCTTTGTGCTTCTGGAAGCACACCTAGTCCAATGTTATAGAGATAAAACTGTGTAGGACCACTGGGTGGGCTCTCCTTGAAAGACGACCATTTGTCTCCCTTTTGGCTAAACTTGGCCCTAATTCCATGTATTTATATGTATAGAGCTGGCTAGCTTAATACTTTAACCCCTCAGTTGGCTTTAAGCAATGTAAATGGGTCCAGTGGAGGAGCTCATGTGTAGTCTTTGGAGCAATGCCACAGGTCAATGATACCCAGCTGTTGGCCGAGACTGACTTTGGAGAAAGAAACTGTGATGTCTCAGGGCATGAAGGCCAGACACCAAAGCTAAAGCACAGTCTGAAACACTAAATATTTCCTCAAACTGTGTTATGCAGATTCATCCAAATTTAGAGGCTACCTGTTACCGGAATCCCTGTACTTTTTCTGCAGACCTCTCTCTGCATTTGCAGAGGAGCTATTGTGCCTTCCACCTAGTTCAGCTCACAGTACTCAGTACTTCCTGCTACTCTCAGTCACTCAGCCCTGAGCCACTTCCCTCTTCACAAATTAACGACACCTGGGTTGGGTGCAGGGTCAAGGCCTTTGTTCTGGTTATCCATTGTTCTAACCGTTCTTAGGACCCCTTTGGCCCCCTACAATTACAGACACGCGCTTATCTCTTTATTCTCCCCATGGGTTGCACTGAAAGTGGTAGACTGGAATTACTTATTGGAATTCCAATCACTTTTCCCTGGGATTACAAATGTGGACTCCTGTGGACCATGATAAGGCCAGAGTGGTCTCTCTATAAAAATCATAGAGAAAGAACTGTAGGGACAGAAATCCTTTCAGAGACTACTAGGAATGACCGAAGAGCCACTCCTGCCCCTGCCCTTTAGCGCTCAGGCACACGCATTTGGAATATGGGATAGGTGACTACAGGGTCAAGTCTCCTACCATTATCTGCAGAGGGGTCACCTCTCTGCCAGCACCCCAGCTGATCCTTCAACAAACCTTTCCTGCGCTTTATTAAACTAGCTGCTCCTAAGCTAAATTTGAGCTAACATCAGTGAACTCCATGGGCGTGACTGTGCTGCCACACTTTGCTCAGTCATCAGTTTCTTGCTCTAAGAGTCTAACATGATATTGTTTGTGATGCATGACGATGAAGTAAGACATTCCATTAGCCCCTTAGTTGTGGTACCATAGGCAGGGAAGATGAACCTGTCTCTGGCTGTGTATCCATTCCTATGAAGATTGCTTTTCTCCTCCACAGTGGAAGGGATCTAGTGTGATGAAGTTGCCATCCACATGGCCGGGTCTCTGCAACGGCCTCTGCTGTAAGGTTAGATGCTCTGCAGCTGAATTACACCCCAATTGCCAAGTAGAGGTCTATGTTGTTGAATCTACTTTTAGCCTAATTCGTACTGCCACATGGGCCCACTGGGCAGGCTCTAGGTGACTGGAGAAACAGGGCAACTGACATCCATAGGGCAAATCATCTTTAACACTCATTATCAAGATACCCGCCCTCTCATGAGAAGAAATACTGTTATAGGCAGCTGAGTTAGATAAAAATATTATAGGCAGTCAGATAGGGCTGCGCCCTGGAAGGAGCCAACACAAAAGATAAGACTCCTGTGGGCCAGACCTCAAGACAAGGGGGCTAACCAGGTGCAGCCACATACAGGTGCAGCCACATACATCAAAAACTGATAAATAAGTAACAACCACCTTCAAAGAGCCAGAAAGTCACTGGCCTGACCTCCCACAGAAAAAGCCCAGCTCTGCATTCATGCCCGCTTGCTACGTGACTCGCTTCCCCATTTGATCTCAGTCCACTCAGTCTTACCTGGACAATTATGCCTGTAATCTTATTGGTGGACCATATAGTGTTGTCCATTTCCCCTACCTTGGACCCGCCTCACCTCATGGTTTTTCCCTATAAAGTCCCTAAAAAAGACAGAGTCGGGGGTAACCCACTCGGGCCCCCCTTCTGTCCCCCTCTTGGATAGAAGCTTTCTTTCTCTCAATAAATATATTCTGCTCTTAACCTCCGTTGTTCCTAAAATTCATTCTTCGATTTTAGAGTACACGAACTCGTCTGATATCAGTCAGGTTGGGATATTTATTTTCCTGTATCAATACGGTTCACAAATATTTTCACATTCTGGGCAATTTTGAGTCATCCATTATACCTCTTCTACTGACTTCCTTGCCTCCATTTTTTTTCTAAATCATTAACCAATCTGTTAGCTGCCATGAATCAATCAGCCTATTCGTACTTTAGGCCAACCTCCCTTCCTAACAAAGATGACAGTGAAATGGACTATGTAAAGTTACACCCACTGAGAGAGTTTCTTTCATCACTATCTTTCAGAGACACCTCACTATGGATTGGGATCGTAACTCAGAAGCTGGCTACCTCTCACTGGTGCTAGAATATCATGTGGGTCATTCACAAGCCAGGCCTTCCTCTGCTAAATGGCTATGAGTTGATAAATATGGATTTTTTGGGAAAAAAAGAGAGCAAAGAAGTAAGGGCAGACACAATGGAAGTCTGTCCATGTAATTTGCTTGTGCCCTCCAGATTATCTCAGGCTACCCCACTGTGTTTTTTCTTTTCTTTTTTGTTTTAGACAGGATTTCACTATGTAGTCCAGGCTGGTCTTGAACTGGCAGTGATCCTCCTACCTTAGCCTTTTGAGTGCTGGGATTACAGGCATGCGCCACTACAGTTGGCAAGTTTTTAAGAGATGGGTTCTCTCAATGCTATCCAGGCTAGCCCCAAACTTCCGTGCTCAAGCAATCTTCCTGCTTAGCTTCCCATGTAGCCAAGACTACAGGCACACAATACAACACCCAGCATAATAATCTTTTTAAATACCTAGGGTAGTTGCTGTTTCCTGTTCACCAGATCCCTTTCCATAATGTCATCATAACAGACTATCATGATGTCCAGCTGGGTAATAAGAAAATAGTAAGTAATCATCTCTGGAATGACACTCATAGAACAGAAAAGGAAAGCACAATCACAGTCATGTAAAAGCAAACTGCTTCTGATTCTTCTTGCTGATGGAATTGAAAAGGCAGTCTGGGTTTCAAGTCAACAACGGCTACATACTAGGTGCCAAGGGCTGTACTGATTTGCTATAGTAAAGGTCCCATTGGAGGATGGCATCTTCTTAGTCAATGTAGCTATTTTTATGGTTCAGATGTGTCCCCCAAAGTTCATGTGCTAGAAACATGATCTGTAATGTAACAGTGTTGAAAGGTAGGACCTTCAAGAGGTGGTTAGGTCATGAGAGCTCTGCCATATAAATGATTTAATGTCATTATCTTGGCAGTGGGTTCCTGATAAAAGGACCATTTTGCCCCTCTTCCAATTCCCTCTATTTTTGCATGTCCCAGTGCTATCTTGCCCTTCTGCTTTCTGCTAAGGGCTAGCACAGCAATAAGGCTCTCACCAGATGTGGGCATATGTTACATTTTTTTTCTAGATGTCCCACAAAAGTCTCATGCGCTTATAGGTGGGGCTCTGAGAAGGTGACTGGATCATGGGCGCATAATACTGGATTAGTCCACTGGTAGGTTTATAGCTGGGTGTTATGTTGAGAGGTGAAGCCTCGTAGGAAGGGATCATTGTGGGCATAACCTGGAAGGTATATACCCCTCATCTTCCCTCGTCCCCTTTCATTGCTTCCTGCCCGCCACAGCTTGGACTGTTTCTCCTCTGCCATGCTCTTCTGCCTTGCTGCCCTGCCTTTGAGCCAGCTGATTACTGACTGGAACATCTACAAACTATGAGCTAATATAAACCTTTCCCCCTTTAACTTACAGGTGGCAAGTATCTTGTCCTGTGGAGAAGGACATTCTTTAGTTAATCTTTCAATGTATTGCCTTAGGTATAACCTAGCCTAGGTTGTCAAGTTCTGGAGGAAGTCTAACAAAAGCTTTGTAAGCCCTGGCGCCCAACACTAAATGTTTTGCTGTGTTATGTAAAAAGGAATGGTGACAGGATGGCTACCTGGTCAAATCTCAGGCTTATGGTAATTGAGTTGTATTGTTCTTGCTAAAACGGTTGATATCCACCCAGTAGCCCAGGTGCCTCTTTTGTGATATCGCTGTAAAAGGTTATGGAAAAGGTGATTCGGGGCTGCAGACAGGAACTATAAGCCCCCTGATCCCAGAACATTGTCTCTTGTATTTCTTTTTCTTCTTACTTTTTTATTCCTCCGCGGGTACCTCGTTCTCGGGACCTGTTCACCCTGGACAGAAACAGATATTAGACCAACACTGTCCCAATAACAAGAAAACAACTAAGACAATATCTTAATATTGGATGGCCTAGCTTCCGTAACTGTGAGAAATAAGTTTATTTTCTTTATAAATTAGTCTATGGTATTCTGCCACAGCAACACAAAACTAGCTAAGACACTACTGCATGAGCCAAACAGATGAACTAAAAAAGAAAAATTCGTACCTTCCAGATCTTTAATGATGGCACTAGTTTTTGCAGTTTCCCCAGGGACCAAGTTGAATTTTGATTTTATACTTTGGCCCCAGACAGGGTTAGCTGAAGAGGTTACACTTGGCCTATCAATCAGAATATCCCAGAGGAATGTGAAAATTTCACAATACTATTCACATTTGTATACTGCATGTAATATTTCTGCTACTCAACGTATGCATTTTCACATACATTTTAGAACTGGAAAAATAATCCCAGAATGGATCTTTAGTTCTACTGGGCCTACTACGCAATGGATTTTAACCCAGGTTACACTTGATTTTCCTTTTTTTTGGTTGAACCTAGGGCTTCTCCACTGAGCTAAGACCCCCTACAAAACACCCCTACCCTATCCACCCCACCTTTTTTTACTTTTTATTTTCAAACAGGGTCTTTCAAAGTTTCCAAGCTGCCCAGGCTGGGCTCATACTTTTAATCCTCCTGCCTTAGCCTCTAGAAGTGCTGGGGTAACAGGCATGTGCCACCATGCCTGGCTTATATCTGACTTTGTTAAATTTCTGGGCTCTGGAATTCTGCTTTACTCTGATCATTGGAATTTTGGTGGTATTCTGAAACTGCAGGGATTATTCTTCAGGGCCAATACCCTCCTGACAGTATGAGAATTTCACATTCCTCAGTTTAGTCATCCTGGTAAAAGGTCAAACAAGTCCCTCTAGAAGTGGCTTTAGGAATACTTTTTATACCCAGCTGGACTGCAGGGTCCTTTCTCAAAAGTAGTGGGCTCTTAATTAGAGGATTCTAGGTTTGTGAACTGGTTTAAAACTAGAACTTAAATATGTCTCAAGCATCTCTATTAAGTGACTTCATTAAGTCTGTCCCAGAATTTTTCCAATCATGTATGTAAGTAGACCACTGTTCCCATCCAGTCTAAGAGAGCTGGGGATCAACAGGCCACCATCCCCGCATCCATGCAGCCAAAACACCTTTGTTATCGCTTCTTTCTGAGGGTTATCATGGTAATTGTACTGAACTTGTTTTTGAAGTTATCTCACCCAGTGTCTACCAGGATTTCAGTATTTCAGGGTGGCATCAGCATCTCCAACCTAATGAGGACAGTCACCAAAGAGCTTGTCAAGGGTATCTGTGTCCCTCACTCAATGTCTTGATGAAAGTGGATTCTATGGGCCTTCCTGGAGGTGGTATGGAAAAAAGCATGACTAAGCAGGGTACACCTAATGCTAAGTATTTGGCAAGATTCTGCAACATCTTCCATGTATTAAATCTCTCCTCCAAGACCCATCCTTACACTTCCCTGCCTGGGGAATGCTGAGCCTCTAACTCCCAACATTTTCATCCTCCTTCAAGTCTGCCTGAACGTCTATGTCCATGTCACCGGGTCCTAGTTCATCATCTTCCCTAGCACTCTTACCTGCACATGGCAGAACTAGGTCTTGCATTTAATTGACACTGCGACGCTACAGCCCATACAGTCAGGCCCTGGGCTTGACTCTCAGTCATTTCTGATTAGCAGCTATAAGAAATAATGGGGTTCTTTAAAGCTGTCGAAGAAACTTTCTAATATTCTACTCATGCCTTAAATATGAAATTCGAGGCTATTTGTCACTGTGTGTGTTGTGCTCTCAGAAAAGTGGTCAAACCAACCAAATGACACCACAATTTTAGTAATTATCATTATCACAGCAGCTGAGTACTAGAGACTGGCTCCCCTGTGGAGCGCCCTCTACCAGCACTCCATCTCCTGCACTGCTGACCATGACTTGAGTAAGGGTGGTGCTGCTCACTGCTCCTTTATTCTTGACAATTAGTCTAGACAGCCATCAGATATGTGCGTAACACGATACCTGAAAGATTTCTTGAGGATCTCTTTTCTGATACTACCTCCAATTTACACACATAACTGAATCAATCAGAATTCTAGGAAGAAAGACACAGTATGGAGACAGTCTAATGAAAGGACTTTTTATAAAAACAAGCATAGATTAGGAAAACCAGTAAGAGACAGTGAGATACCCTGAAACTAGCAACAGTGGGAAGCCATTAGCTTCCTCCCTATCTCCAAAACGACAGATGTAAGAGGAATCCTGTAAGAGCTAGGCAGCTGCAGGCGGGCCAAATCCAGCACTGTGGCCACTTCTGTTCCTAACACTCGCCTACACGAGGTATAGGCAAACTTCAAGTTCCCTTGTGAACGTTTCACCTATTATATTGTAAGAAACAGCATATGGTTATTTGTAATTTATCTCTTCTTAGCTGCTGAATTTGCAGACAGAACCAGTTCATGAGTTAAATATAGAAACCTTCCCACCAACTTTCATGTAAACCTTAAAATCGTCCTGAGGATACAGGTTAAGAGAAACAGCTTCCTAACACATCTGAAAATCAATTCAAGCTCTATAAAACACAGATGTGACCTCTTTCCCTCACCTCTTCTTAAACCTCTCCTCATAATGACCTGATTCTGATTCTGAATACGGTTCAAGTTCTCCTGCTATCCAGAACCATACAGAATTGACCTATACTTTGAAAACATAGTTTTTGCCTCAACACAGAAGCAGCCTTGATTAGTAACAAAAAGAATAATTTAATACCAATTATTTGAAAATCCAAGTAATTTGTGGCAATGCCTTCCCACATTTAATTGACTTACATGTAACAAATCTATGGAGCTGTCAGTTCTATCACATCAAATTATATTTTAAAACTAATTTATGTTGGAAGATTAATAAAGAATCGTATTATTTAAACCTATATATTTCATTGACTAAAATGATTGTCTTCATGCTCCATCCTATCATACCTAAAAGGTGTTAGTGAACCATTCTCTTGGAGAATAAATTGTAAACCTTGGCAATATAGAAAATAAAAGTTATGACCTCAAGTTTTTTGTTTGTTTTAGCCTTGACTAAAGGTGGAGACGAAACTGGAGCCACATATTGCCACTCATACTTTACTGAAGAACTCTGAAAGAAGGGGAAACGCTATACAGACAGGAGACAAGTTTGAAATTATTTATATTCAGATGTTATGAAGACATTCACACTACCTAGTAACCCGGAGACACTAAAAATACATGATAATCAAGTTGGGATGAAAGGTTGATTACGCCACTTGGTATTTGTATTCTATGCCTTGTCATTATAAAGTTAGACACTTTGTTAGAGTTTATTATAAAGTTAGCTACAGTAACTTGCTATTATTATTTTAATTTTTATTGGCCCATGTTTGCAGGACGTAATGATCACATGCCTCGTGGGGAGTTGGTCCGTGTGTACAACACGTCTTAGTTCTTTTTTCCTCTCCTTCCCCTCCTTTCCTTCCCCCTCTCTCTGTCTCTTGGTCCCTTCCTCTTTTGTAAAATACCTAGCTCCCTTTTTCCTATGATCTATCTTTTATTTAGTCCTTTAATTACTGATGCTTTGAATTTCTTATATAAGAGAAACCATGCGGTATTTAAGCTTGTGTGTCTGATTTATTTCACTTAACATTATGGTCTCGAGGTGCATCTGTTTTCCTACAGATGACTCACATTTATCTTCACGGCAGAGTAGTACCACACTTTATTTATTCCTCTGTTGACAGACATATAGGCTGCTTCCAAGATTTAGCAATTACAAGTTGTGCTGCTATAAACATGGGCCTGCATGTATCGCTGAAATACATAGACAGCTAAGTTAGATAAAAATTAAGAGGCAGTCAGAGGGGGATCCGGCCCTCAACAGAGTTAGTATAGAAGAGGAGACATATCAAAATTGTGTCTAGGGACAAATGAAAGAGCTCAGGCCTACGAGCCTCCCCAGAGATAGAAAAGAAGCTTAAAATTGCGCTGCAGTCAGCACCACCTGGGTTGGTAGCCTAGATAAGGTGTTAGGTATGAAGGTGGGTAATCAAAACCCCAACTCATATTCCTGTTCTTTGCTCAAAACACCTTTGATCCTTCTACATTAAAAGTTTTAGATAAACTAAACTTAGTGATCCCCACAATATAAGCTCACTACGTGCCTCACTTCCCTATCGGATCAGAATTATTAGCTGAGCTCCAATACTTCTAATCCTGTCAGTCAATTGTAATTTGACCCATAGTTACCCAAGTTATGATTTTGTGTATAAATTACCCCTGGACAAAGAGTCTCTGCAACAACCCACTTTCAGGACCCTTCTGTCGCTCAGGAGTTTTATCTCAATAAACCTTTCCTACTCTTACCCTCCTTTGTCTTCATAACCATTTTTTTGATTGTTGAGACACGAATTCAGCATATCTGATACCTAATAGGTTGGGAGTCACTTCCCTGTGACACTATGATGTCTTTAATTCTTTTGTGAGGATACGTCAAAGGGAAATAGATGGGTTGAATGGAATTTCTATTTTTAGTTTTCTGCGGAGTCTCCTTACTGATTCCCATAGCAGTTATACTAGTTTAGTTTACATTCCCACAAAGTGGAAAGGTTTCCCCTGCAGCCTGGCCAGCATTTGATACTATTTGCTTTCTTAATGATTGCCATCCTTTCTGGAACAAGATGGAATCTCAATCTTGTTTTAATTTGCATTTCTCTAATGGCCAGAGATGTTTAACATTTTTTTCATGTATTTATTACCATTTTGTACTTCTTTTGAGAAGTGTCTATTAATAGTTTATTATTATGTAACCCTCACCTTGGAATTATGTGCTTAATTAAGGTGTAAAATTAAATTTATTCACTTTACCAACCAACCCACATCACTGGTTTTGTTAACATTAACTCACTCTGTATTTTAAAAAGCTTTAAAATTCTTCTGCAGTTAATATATAGCAAATGTTTTCCTCTTTGCATCATTCATCGTACAAGTAAAATGATTATAGCAGACATATTTTTAAACCACTACACAGAATCTCCACTTTTTCCATGCTGTTTCTGGGTTGATGGTCAAAGCATGTGGATCGGCCACTACTGGCAACGAAAACCACCTGTACTTCAGAATTGTCTTGAACCGTATGACCTCAGAAATATTACTGCCTAATTCATTTTAAATGTTGTGTTTCAAGAATAACATGCTTAAAGGATTGTCAGAGGATACCTACCCTTGTTTCAAACTAGGCATTCATAATTTCCACTTTATAAAGACTCATGAGGTCAATTTTTAAGAAGTCTTAGCATCTAGAAAAGATGTACCCCTCTCTTGATAAATCTGGTTCATCTTTATCTCAAAAACAATACAAAATTCTCCACTTTGGCCAGTTCGTTGCATTGTTCTAGCTTCCTGTTTTCCTTCTCTTTAACCTCATGTCAGTTTCCTCACTTATTTTTATCTTGTGTAAAAACGAGCACATATTTTCTGTATGTTGCCTTAAATTCCCTGTGGAATACTGCAGTTATAACAGGAGTAGATATGTATCAAACTAGAAAAAGGATTGATCCCTATAGGGTTACATAGCATAAAAATCCCTAAGACAGTAACAAATACTCAGATACCAATAGAATATTTCAAGAGATTTTGAGTCATCAAAGCCGAAAGTATGTACCCACCAAAACAAGTGCCAAAGCTTTGAAAGACAGAACTGTTTAACAATTTTTTTTCAATGCCCCAAACACATAGGCTTTGTCCATGATCATGTAAGCCTGGCCTTACTTATGTTCCCTAAATAAGTACCCTTTGTGCAGAGAGCACAAGAAAATACATATGATCCCCGTGGCTTTTAGGTGTGAATTTCATTTACACATTACACAATTGATTGTAATTATCAACAATAAACCATATATTTCCCCCAAGCCGAATTGAATTAGATGCGCAAAGCCGCTTATCAATATCTGCAACTGGTTCTTTTGTGATTTTTCAGTAGAGTATTATCTGGCTTTTTTGGTTGGAAATCTCTACTGGACTCCACAAATAACTTTACAAGTATATTTAAGGTTGGTAACCTAATTTCTACCTCCAAAACAAGTCTGGAACTGAAATTACAAAACAGTTTACGAAATATCTGCCAAACTACTTCCTTCAACTCCTGTTCAATACTTTGTCAATGATTAAGTAGTTCAAAACCTCTTATATTTGATAACCCCATTTACAACCCTGCAAAATGCTGTACGAAGGGACGCTTTCTTGGGCGTCAAATGCAAAACTTTATCTTCTTCGAGCTACAGATGAGGACTTTCAGATGTTGCCAAGTGCCATGTTTTGTCTCTGGTCACTTACTGGGGAAGTGGCAGAGCCCAAATCTGGCTATCACGCTCCCTGATAGTTTTAGCGTGAGCAGAATTCCTGATCCCTTCAAAGGTTCAGTACCTATGGTTGTGAGCAACAGGGACAAAAGCCATTGAAACTTCCTAGAAACTGGGGCTTTCAAGAATATCTTAGTGGAAGACAGGGTGTGCAGGTATGCAGCACAGCCCCACGCTGGCACCGCTGGGAAAGGTTTGCAGAACCGGAAGGTGCGGTGGGGCGCGCCGCGGCTGCGTTAGCCCGCAGTCCCCCTGCCGCTCCCCAGCGCCGGCCGCCGCCTTCCCGCACGCCGGCGCGCTCCTCTCACCTTTTCCCTACTGGAAGCGGCGGGCTGCGTCGGCCGCCCTCGTGCCCACCCGCCTCCCCCTACCCGTCGCCCGCCTAGTGTACCTGCCGCCTCCGGAGACGGTTCGGCGGAGGCCCGCGGAAGCCAGGGTCCGCGTCTCTGACTCTGGAGCGGGCGGGGCCGCCGACCCCCAAAGCGCTCGCCGGGCCGCGGGAGGGAGGGTGTCGTGGCCGCCCGCGGCCTCAGGGCGGCACTCTGGGCCCGCGGCCGGCGCGCTCGGGCGGGCCGCTGGGCGCCGACCCACGCTGGCCGGGAACGTGTCTCCCGGTGACGCAGCCCCGGGTGGGGAGCGTGCTGCGGCGGCGGCGACCGTGCGCGCCTCGGCCGTGTCGGGAGGACGCTCGGGGCGGCGGCGGGCGCGGGGTGTGCGGCGGGCGCGCGGGGGAAGGACGTGGACGCCGTCGAGGAAGTAGGTCCGGGCCGCGGCGCTCAACAAAGAGCGAGTGGGGCCGCCCCCCTCAGGTAGCGAGCCGGCGGGGACCCGGCGGACGGGGAGGCCGGGCGGCGGCGGAGGGAGGGCCGCGGCGCGGGCGCGGGCTGAGGGCGCCGGCGGGACAGGGAAAGCGGCTGCTGGGCCGCCCGGGGTTGGAGCCCGCAACGTTCACCGCCTGTGCTCGTTCCCTCGTGCAGGCCAAGCCCGGGCGGAGGCTCCATGTTGGGCAGCGGCGCCGATCGCCCTCTTTAGCGGGAACCGGGGCGCCGCGGGCTAAGCCGGCGGGGGCCGGGCCCGGAGCGAAGATGGAGGCCCCGCTGCGGCCTGGTGCGGACATCCTGAGGCGGAATCCGCAGCAGGACTACGAGCTCGTCCAGAGGGTCGGCAGCGGCACCTACGGGGACGTCTACAAGGTGAGGCCGGCCGGGCCGGTGCGGTCGGCGGCGTCCAGGGACCGGGCCGCGCTCCGGCGTGGCGGGGAGGATGCTTCACTGTTGCACTGGGGGAGGAAGTGGCCCGGGTCCCTTTTGCTCAGTCCCCAGCTGCCGGCGATCATGGCTTGTACGATTCGCGAGCAACCGGCAGAACTAACCGCACTACTGCAAACCACGATGGTTCTTTTTTGTGGTTTGAAGGCTTCTTTATAGTATGGAAGGATGTTCCCGTGTGAGCGTGGAAGACGCTTCCTGGAGGCAAGACTGGAAAGAACACTGACTTTCAGTGGTTTGCTTTTTTGAAACGCTTGTTTTAATGGTTGAGTTTGCCTTTTTAAAAAGCGTACGAGGTCCTGTTTCTAAGTTTCTTACCTGCAAGCCGTCTCCTCCGGAGTCATAACGATATGTGTACAAACGTCCCGTGTAGACCGTGATCGTTTGTAGCTAGTGAATAGAAGTACGATATTAAAACTTGCTGGATGTTTTCCTACTTCCCGCAGCTCCTTTCTGTGGAGTTGGTAACATTCCATAATCTCGACCTGCTGTTTTTATTGTTGTTACGGTTTAGTTACTCAATTTAAGATTTAAAAACACTGTAGAGAAGCAAACCAATTCCCTAAATCAGCTGAGCTCTTGGAAGAGTCGAGAGGAGAAAAATTGAGATTGCATTATGCTATTCTCTGTTCCAAAAATAATCGTATGAAGGAAACGTTTACTTTTTGCAACATCTTTATGTGTTTTATTTTGCTAACGTGGTATGTGATCCATTATTCCAAACAGCAGACCTATATATAGCTGAAGTGACCCCTTGTCATATGGGTAATTCATTCCTCTGGGAATTAAAGTTGTTTTGCTTAGGTGGTAATAAGGAAGGAAAAAATCCTTTCTTCCTACTTAATTGCTTTTGTTTAATTTCCTCCCTATTAATAGTAATAACTCAAGGTAGTGGTAGGCTGGCTTTGGCACGGTTTCCCTCTGAGAAGAACTCTAATGCATGAGCCTATTCCGTAAATGAGTACATGAGCCTTTTTTCTGGGCACTTCCTGCGCGCTGGCTTGTGGGCAAGGTCCCCGCTCTTGTCTTGCGAATACCTTTGAATTCACGTTGCATGTGGTTAGCTCTTCGCTGTTTATCTATGGATTAGCCATTTTGTGGAACGCTTCTTAAAAACTGAAATTCCTGTTGGCTTTGTTGGTCCCTTTTTTTTCTCTTTTTTTGGGTCATTTTTGTCTTATGATTCACTACGTATTAGAACAGTTCAGTTCATGTTAATTATACAGTAGTCTAAATGCCAATTCTTGCATATTCTTTACCACATGCATATTTGAAGAGTGTTTTCCTCACAAAGATCCTGAGATTCCTTCCTCTGTAGGTAAAACAACTTTCTGGAGCAGGATTTTAGTCTTGCTAGGGAAGCAAACATATTAAAGAGACAGGTAATGCCTGCCTTTTACCCTCCTGCCTCCATGTCTTGCATCTCGCTTCCACAACTCAGAGGACCGGAGATGATTTGTGTACACACACACACACACACACACACACACACACACACACACGCAGCCTTTTGCCTCCACCCTTCACCTCCCCCCGCCATCCCCCCCCAGTCATGCTCACATCTGCACGTACACCGTATACACATCGTACACTTTGTCAGCCTCGAATGTCTGCACATCCTAAAGCAT